>CAVNYN010211130.1:0-15396 GCA_963692815.1 Nyctanthes arbor-tristis | reverse complement strand
TTATTGTTTTCTATTCCATGATGGTGGCCAAGGCTTCGTTTTCGACCCATTTTATGAAGTAGTTGATTGTAACTATAGCGAATTGAGTTCCCTCTTTGCCTTTCGGGAGAGCGTTAATGAGATCTACCCCCTACTTGGCGAAAGGCCATGGCCCTACGACTGAGGTTAGCTCTTTCGATGGGCTCTTGATGAGGGGTTGTGACGCCCCGAGTTCTGGGTGCCCGATACATCATTAAATTTTTCTCTCTTCTCTTTTAAATAAAATAAATCAAAATGAATCAAGCGTGGATATACAGCGGAGAATATCTTGATTCAAAAGGGATAATGTAAAAGATAATTCGTCGAAAATAATCAACTGTTTCACACGACATCAAACGTTCTCCAAGTACTTAGACCAAGTTTGAATCAATTAACATCAAAAGTTTCCAAGCACTTAAACAAAGTTTGAATCATTCAAAATAAGGCTAATTTAATTTATTTTGGAAGCCACCATCGCTTAAGGTGTTCCTCCGACTCCCAGTCTGCAAAATGTTAATTTTGAAAGGGGTGAGTATTTCATAGAAATACTCAGTAGACTCAGGGTAATATTAACCAATTTATACTATAAACATACATATAAACATGCAAATCATATCTCATAAGTCTCTACTAAAAAATAAGCATCGTATGGTAAATGTAGGTTTTTGACTCTCGTCTCATGCCCGAAGGCATATAAATACTAGTGCGCATAATAACATCATAGCATGCATGCAAAATTTGTGCATAGCAATAAAGCATATGCAAAAGTCTCGTCTTGTCTCGTCTCAAGCATAAAGCAATTAAGCTTATACAAATAACATATAAGAACATAAGTCACACATCCATATGCAATCCATAGAACAATCAATTAATATTAGTGCTATTTTTGAGAAAATATCTTTAGAAAAGAGTCTACCTCAAAATTCCACTGAGTCGAGCTAATGGACAGGGCTTACTCACTTATTCTTCACTCCTCGCCTATAAAAGAATATGAAACTCAAATTAGGATTTTTGCTAAAATGAGTTGTTTTATAAAAGGAATTATTTTTAAACTAAGTTATAATCAAATAATTGTATAAAATGCTTAAGGATATAGTGCCTAATGTGATTAATACCCAAAGTTAAGGGAAACTAGAAAATCAAGAATTAACCAAAATTTAGGTATAAAGCTAAATTAACTTATTTAAACTAATTTAGAAATCCTTAAAATTTCAATAAATTCAAAAACTAAAATTTAAATAGTTAAAGTCATTAAATCTCATATTTAATAAAAGTGTGGCTTTAAATAAAAAAAATAAGTATAAACTAATTTATGGGTTTAAATGAATAAAGTTAAACATAAACTAAAATTAAAATCTTATAAACTTTCAAAACTAACTTGAGAGGATCTCCAAAATAAGAGACTAAAATAATTGAAAACAAAATTTTATAGGCCCAAATAAATAAAGCGCAAGTTTCTGGGCCTATTCGAAAGAAATCAAAAGTTCGAGGCTCCAAAGTAACCCAATCAAAAACTTGTAGGCTTATTTAAATTAAAACTGAAAATTAGGGTTTAAATGAAACAAATCAAAACATTGGGGGCTGAAATTAAAAACATCAAAAGATACCCTATTTACTCCCTAGCTCCCTCTCTTGTTTGAAACAGAGGAGCAGTTTCAGGAGAGCAAAGGAAGAGAGGGGCAGCCGGCTTCGGCCATCTCGCCGGCTAGATCGCGCCAGAGATTGTCACCCACGATGGCCATGGCCACGAGGTAGGGTGATTTGGGTGCAAGCAAGGCGGGTCTGGCTGGAGATAGGGGGTTGCTCGGTCGAACCCGCCCCAAAAATCCAAAAAAAATAATCCCTGGTTTCTGTTGTCTAGGGGTGAATGTAGATGCTTGGGTTAGGTTTCTAGATGCATAGTGAGTCGAAAAAGTAGAGTTTTTGGGGGTTGAAATGTGGTGGTGGTGTTGGCGGCAGTGGAGGTCGCGACGGTTGTGGCGGCGGTGCACAGTGGGGTGTCATTGGCTTCATTTCGTTTTCTTGCCTACTGTTTTATCAATAATGTGCATCAAATTGAAGATTTGTGAAGTGTGTGTTGTTGGCAAGAGAAGAGGCAGTGAGTTTGTGTTCATGTGTGTGCAATTTCCTTTTTTTTTGCATGAATTGTTGGATGTTGAAATGGTCTGAAAGGATGAAATTAGTGTGCGATGTATGAGAATTGAGTTTTCAAAGTTGAGTATTTGTTTTGGCATTTTGATTGAAAGAGGAGATGGAGACATTGTTAGCTCACGGTGAAGAAGGGAGAAGGGACATTGGAGAGGAGGGGGAAGAAGGAAACCTTGTGTTGGTGGCTGTGTTGAATTGGGCTAAAAAGTGAGGGATGGGTATCATATATAGTATTATTTTTAGTATAGGGTTGTATAGGGATGGAGGGTTGAATGAGGGTTACCATTTGGGGAAAAAGTCTTAATTGCTTGTGTTTAACATAACAATTGAATTAAGGACTAATAAACTGAATCAAGATACTAAGTACTCAAACTTGTAGAATTTGGCTAATGAATAAAAGAAAGTTGTAAAATGTTAATTATGTTTCATTTATTTAAATGGTTAAATAAATGGTAAATAACTAAATAAATAATATGATGAACTCTTAATTAAGATAAATATTTATTATGTATAATTAAATTAAGTTAAAGAATTAAATTCGAGGGAATTGGTAGCGACATGGCTTAAAAATTTGAAATTGTAAAATTCATAGTCTTAAAATTTTCGGTCGCTTCAGGGGTGAACCTTTGGCATTTATCGCAGGCTTTTGCGAAGTCGATTGCGTCTTTCCTGACTCTAGGCCAAAAATATCCTTGTCTTATTATTTTGTGTACTAGGGCTTGTCCGCCTGAGTGTTGCCGTAAACCCTAGAATGTACTTCTTCTAGTACGACTCGTGCTTCTGTAGGCATAAGGCATCTTAGCAGTAGTCTAGCAAAGCTTCTTTTGTATAGCTTTCCATCAATGAGCGAGAATCTGGCAGCCTGGTATTTGAGCTTTTGGGCCTCCATGCCAGGGGGCCGCTCCCTCCTTTAGGAACTGGACGATAGGGTCCATCTAGTTGCTTGTCTGGTTTATCTCTGCTGTTGCCGCTCTTGCTTTGTCGACTGACGAGGTTGCCAGCTCGCCAATGGGGATACTTTGGAGCTCGCTTGCTCCCTTGCCGGTCGTAAGCTTTGCTAAAGCATCAACATGACTGTTTTCAGCTCGAGGGATTCGCCTGACTTAGAAATGAGCCAGACCCCTAGTTCTTCCACAGCCTGTTCTAGTATTGGGAGAGTTTTTCCCCTCGCATCTCATAAACTCCACTTGTTTGCTTTACGACAAGTTAGTAATCACTCTTGATGATCAATATTTTGACGCCCATTGATTTTGCCTTGCTAACCCCTACCAATACTGCTTCGTATTCCGCCTCGTTATTAGTTGCGGCAAAACCAAATTTGACAACTTGGCAGTAATAATTCCATGTAGGGCTGATTCGAACAATTTTGGCTCCAGAGGCATGGCTCGTAGAGGATCCATCGGCATATAGTTCCCCAGCTAAGGGTTCTATGATGCTAGGGCTGGACTCAATGGGTGTAAGCTCAGCTATAAAGCCGGCCAAGGCTTGGTCTTTGATGGCCATCCTTGGCTGGAAGTTAATGTCGTATTGGCTGAGTTCAATAGACCATTTGACCAAGCAACCTGAGAGGTTAGGTTTTTGAAAGACCTGTCTCAAGGAGGCGCTGGTTAAGACATTGATTGTGTACTCAAGGAAATAGGGCTGAAGTTTCTTCGAAGAGACCATGAGGGCATATCCGAGCTTTTCCATCGGCAGATATCTGAGCTCTGCGTTGTGTAAAGCATGTCTCACATAGTATAATAGTAGCTGGACCGCTCCTTCTGCTTTAACCAAGACCGCACTGATCGAGGACTCTGAAATAGCCAAACACAAGGACAGTGTCTCCCTTATCACCGGTTTAGACAATAGGAGAGGAGAAGAAAGGTGCTCTTTTAGCTTTGTGAAAGTGACCTGACACTCCTCTGTCCATATGAATTCCTTCGATCTTTCAATGGCCTCAAAGAAGGGCTTGCATTTGTCTGTAGATCGCGACACACAAAACGATTTAGTGCGGCAATTCGCCTTGCCAGCCACTGGACCGCTTTTACCGACTTTGGGGGCTCCATATCAAGGATTTCCTTGACCTTCTCTGGGTTTGCTTCGATTCCCCTCTGGTTAGCTATGTATCCTAAGAATTTGCCTGACGCCACTCCAAAAGAGCATATCTTCGTATTGAGCTTCATCTTTTAGCTTTTTAGGACTTGGAACATTCTGAAGAGGTCCTCAATGTGCTGCTCAGCTCAAAGGCTTTTGAAGAGCATGTCGTCAATGTATACTTCCATGGTCTTGCCGAGCTGACTTTTAAACATGGAGTTTACAGTTGCTGGTAAGTTACCCTAGCATTTTTTAATCCGAACGGCATCATGTTGTGGCAATAGAGTCCTCTGTCTGTTATAAACAAAGTGTGTTCCTCATCCCCTGGGTGCATGGGGATTTAATAATAGCTTGAATAAGCAACCGTGAAACTTAACAGCTTGTGTCTAGTAGTGGCGTCAGCTATCTGTTCAATTCTGGGCAGGGAAAAGCTATCTTTGGGACAACCTTTGTTCAGAACTGCAAAGTCGATACAAATTCTCCAAACACCGTTACTCTTTTTTACCAGGACAGGATTGGCTACCCATTGAGGATATAGCGCTTTTTTATAAATTTATTTCCAAGCAGTTTGTTCACCTCCTTGGCCAAGGCCTCATATCTTTCACCATTGAGGGGTTGTCTTTTCTGTTTTATGGGCTTAGCCGTGGGGTCAACGTTGAGTTTATGGTAGGCGTGTTTGGGGTCGATGCCCTCCATGTCCTCGTAGACCCATGTAAAGACATCAAGTTCTGTTTCAGGACTTAGACAAGTAGGTTCTCTTCGGCTAGTTAAGCCCTGCCACAATTCTGAGTTCCACTTCTGGCCTATCATCACTTAGTCTTGTGATCTCGAGCTCATCACCTGGGTTTGCTTATGCCTCAGAATTACCGGCTCTTGGATCCAGGATATAAATTTCTAACGGATGTTTCTTATTAGTGACATATTTTAGGTTGAGTTCCAGCACCGCAGGCTGGTCGCCTCATATATTTGCAATTCCTTGGGTGGTGGGGAACTCCATGACGTGACAAAATACTGAGATCGTGGCTTTAAGCTTGTACAAGGTGGGTCGCCTGAGTACGGCATTGTAGCTTGAAGGTGCGTCTACAATACGGAAATCTGCCAAGATTTTTCTTTTACGGAGGATGTCCCTTAATTCGACGGGGAGCGTGGCCGACCCTTGGCCTTTATGTGGTCTCCAATGAAGCCTTGAAGCCTACCACGTAGGGCCATATATCCCCAAGACCCATCTTTATCTATTCAAAAGCCTTCCAGTAGATAATGTTTGCAGTGCTGCCATTATCGACCAGGGTTCTCTGAATTTGGACCCTTAACACTATTATGGTAATGACTAGGGCGCTCATATAGGGGTTTGGTTGGCTGCTGATAGCCTGATGGTGAGGGGAGAAAGAACTTGCTGAAGAGGAAGGGAAATGTTTCTTAAGTGAGTGATAGAAGATTTGGGCTTTATGCAAGAGACCTCTCCTCTGTCTCCAAGAGTAGTCCACACCAAGGTCTCTGATGTTGAGCATGCGGATCTCAGTAGGAGGTAAGTTCTTAGGAGGCCGGGTTTCGACGTCTGCTAGGGAACTAGCTTGTTCCAAACCTTGGGGATCTGCTATGAAGTCACCCAAGTATCCTTGTCCAATTGACCATTCGATCTCTCGCCTTAGGTGCCTATAGTCGTTTGTGCCTTGCCCTATAGCCCTATGGTATGTACAGCATTTGGATTGGACAGTATTTTTCACACCCCTTCTTACGGGCTTTGCCTCAAACAAGATTGGGTCTCTCCTTAGAAGGCTGAAGGTGTATTCTGCGGAAACGTTAAGGATGGTAATCGGTTCAGGAATGGTGGAAGGCTTGGAGACCTCTTTTACCCTGAACTATTTTTGTTTGAGGTCATTCAGCCGTTTTCTCCCCAGCTCATAGGTCTGTTGAGAGGTTAGCTAGTGACCTCGATGAATTTCCCATGGTACGTTGGCAAGGACGAGTGAGCATCAGGCTCTTTCTCCTTTGTCCGTGCCTATTCGGCCACTGTGGCTCAGGCGACCTTAACCTTCCGTGGCCTTGTCAGGGCTGGGGAACCAATCTTGTGAAAATGCTACCCCCAGCTGTGTTTTCAGACGTGTGTTGTTGGGAAGTTGGCGGGTTGCGTTAGCGTTGCCGGTGCACTTCCTCAGTGAGGGCTTCTACTTGCCGCCGGAGGGTCTCAGTTTTCGTGACCGTCAGAGGCCGTGAGGGACCGGCACTAGCCATGCCTCGGTTCTTTCAAAACCCGGGGGCCGATTATATCACTGCTTCTTGTTTTCTGGCTTCCAGAACGCCTTCCATTCATTTCCTTTCGATGGGAGTTTTTTATACAGCTTTTAGTAGAGTTCTACACAGGCGGCGCCAATTTGCAAATTTAGCCTTTGACTCAACAAACAAGATTTGTATTCGTGGAAAATTTGTATTTGAATCGGTTTGTGTAGTTAATGTGTAAAGGCAAAGAGATGCTCTTCCGATCTCAATAAATAAAAGATAGTGAATGTGCCAAAGACAAGAAGAACGTTTGCCTCTATTTATCATACCCCATTTGCCAGTTGCATGGGGGGTTATAATTACATGAATTTAATGCTGGGCCTATACAAATGTCCTATAAGTCATGTCAGCTGGGATTTGACCTCTACTTTTTGGCTAATGACTACTTAAGTCATGTGTGGGGCCAGTGGCCATCACCTTGCATTCAATAGTAAAGTCCCATTAGCCGTAAGTGATAAAGTGCCTCACTTGGGGTCCCCAACAGATGCTTAGCTGGTGTGCTAGTTAGGTCACAACTTTGGGTTAGGGCACGTGAGCTCGTTAGCATAGTGCCTGAACGTTCTGAACCATAAGAACACAGTAATGGAGACTTGCCTTAGAGGTCGTTAAAATGGGCTCTTTAGATATTTTTGTTGTTTGGTTGTTAAATTTGCGGAAACTCCCAGAGCCGACTCTTAAGACCTTGTCACCGTTGACCGTTGTTGACTTTTGGCCCCTTGCGACCTGGTGGCTACAATTTCTTTTCCTTTCTTTTTTTAAAGAATATTAGGTCAAAGGGATGTCGGCTCTCAATGGATTACTCAAATTTCATCATGAAGTACATATACTATTACAGGGGATCTAGAAAGCTAAAACTTTGAGAGTCGAACTATAGTGACAATTTTTTAAACATCTAAAATTAATTCTAAATTTTGACGCTTAATTATTTATTTTGTACGGTTTCCTAGGCTGGAAATTTTTTGGTTCTTGCCACTATTGTTTCTGTTGAGAATGATAATGACTGGTGGTATATGGGATGCAAGAAGTGCCCGAAAAACTTTTGAGAAAGTTGAAAAGAGATTATACTCTGAGAAACATAACCGTCTTGATGAATCTGGAGAACCAAAGTTCTATTCTTTCTTACATAACTACTATTGCCTTTATATTCTGAGAAATGCAACTGATTTGTGTTTGCCTTTATTGTTTAATAATAATTATATTATTTTGTTCATTTCAACATGTTTAAACGTCAACTAAGGGTTATTGACAGCTCGAGATTATTTTTGTTGTGGGATTGTGAGTGCCTCTCATTCATAGGACTGCCAGCGTAATTGTTGATGAGAGTAAACCAGAACTTGATAAATACACTATACCAAATGTAATTGAAGAGATGGTTGATTGCAAGGTTTTGTTCAAAGTTCAAGTCAATGTGGAGAATATAAATGGATCATGTCATGTTTTCAATGTCGCCAAATTGACTGACGATCCTAACATCATTTCTAGAAATTACAATTATGACGTTGATGGACAGAAAACTGAATTCATTCCAAAGATAGAGGATCCCAAATTTGGAGATGAGTATGTACTGTGTTTATTAATAGTCTTTTATTATTATTATTATTATTATTATTATTATTATTATTTCACTAGAAATTTGAACTTAACCTCAATTTGTTTTCGCTTAATATATGAAGATGTTTTCCTCGAATGAAATTTCAACTCCATTGACTGACAAGCCGAGGTGATCTATCAACTAACCATGGTTGGAAGAAACTAAAAACCATCATAAAAAAGGAGAAGGAGTGATTGACTATAGTCTACTTCTATGTTATCCATCTACTAGACAATAAGTTATCTAAATAATTGAACAAGTTGTTCAAGAAACAAACTTTATGTTTGGGGTTTTTAAACTTATTTATTTAGCTACATTTGGAGACAATTTCAATCAGGTTATGGTGATTTTATCTTATCTTTTGTCCGTATTAGATGAAATCATTGAATTATGCTAGTGAATGCATTAACATCTAGAAATGGTTGTTTGTCATCATTATATGCTATCTTCTAATGCTTTATTTTGATGTTGAATTGTAGATTTTATCTCTGTACTTCTAAAGAATCATCCTTGTCATTGTAATATGATGTTCCAATGAAAGTTTGAGTTTTAATTTGGCTGGCTGCTTGGCTATTTCACTCATTGGAATGATGTTTATAAGTGTGAGTAGTATTTGTTGTGTTTTTCTCCTTGAATTTGCATTGTACTGATCAGGGGTCCATCCTTTGATGCATTACTTGCCATTAAGCCAAGTTTGATCATGAACAGATTATTTAATATTTGGAGTTTTAATGTATTTAAACTCTAACCATGTAATTATATATATATATATATATATATATATATATATACACACAGGACATGACAACCATATACTCAAGTTAGTTGCTGCTGTCTGCTGTAAATGTCGATCAAAGACTATGAATTAATGACTCATCAACCTACCCTCACGTAAGCAATGGACTATGATTGTCTGTCCAGTCTTGTTGATAGCAATAATATAACAACTTTTGTTTGATATGCCTTTCTCGTACCGAAGGACACAGTGCGTATTTTTCCCTATTTACTAACAGGATCAAATTTCATTTTATAAATATTTCCTTGACTATACATTTGTCTTTTCCATCAGGTCTAGAACATGATTAACAACAGATAAGATGAATGAGACAGCCACAACCATTATTTAAGGCAAAAAATGAGCTGGCCAGAGTGGTTTTATTAAACGGAGGACATAATTGGCATGCGATTATTGTCTTCACAGAACACAAGGCATAGGAAGGGAACTACCTGAGATCTTTAAACCTAGAGACATTTGTCCTTTACCGCATACATATGAGAGCTCATTAGTACATCTCATTGTGTGTACAACTATGATTTTTTCTTTTTCTTTTTGGCCTGTGAGGTATAATGTTTGTTTAATTCGCTATATTTTAAGTTGATCTTGAGGCTATAAATTCTTTAGGACGTAACACATATTATGTTATCTTCTTTTATTGTATTATCCCCCTTTTAATATTACTAGGACAAGGATTGTATCTTTGTTCATGTAAATCTATTGTTTAATGTCCATTTGATTATCCTTACAGTTACACTTGTGAAATGTTCGGGAAACAAAAATGAAGTACCATCTGGGCTTAAGTATTAACAAAGTCAGTGAAAGGATTTCACACAGTATTTAAACAAGTCATTAATCCAATGATATGGTTAACATCAAATGCGAGAATATAAATGTACACGAAACAGCAATAAAAACCAAGGAATTTCAGCAAAATCAAAAATAAATGCTAGAAGATAATCCCGCCAATATAAATGTCCACATATGAACTGTCCAATTATCACCCATCAAGTATACATCTTGTGGGATAATCCCGCTAGACGTCGGACAGGTGATCAAAACTGCAAAATAGTTGCTCTATGGCTATATATTTCGATTTATTTACTAAAATAATTGTTTCAAAACATGAATACCACAACATAATCCCAATAATTTGCAACTATCCTAAATTAATTGAAAATTTTCAAAAGTACAGTAGAATTATCCAAGAACTTAATACTATGTCACCGTAAAAGGGAAACGTGTTTAAAGGGAAAAGGTCTAGGACTTAATTGAAATTTTGATAGAAGTTATTGAACTTATTTTTGAATTCCCTTTATATTTTAATATTCTTTTTGGATAATAAGGGGCAAATGATGGATTAAGATCAATTTGTCCCCAGAAAAAATCCTCAGTATCAATCTCCTTCCTTCATGCGAATAAACCATATCAATTTCTATCATAATTTGATTCAATTTTTTGAGTTCCAATCTCATCTCCACGCCTGTATATGAAATTGATGATGATTGCAATTGAGGACAAATTCTATATTGGTGGCAACAATTCGCAGTAGGTTTAGTCCAGGTATATGATAGGCGAAATCGCAAGTGCACGATACCGTTCAAGTAGTATAGGACTAGACGAGTCCCGAATGTCGATCCCACAGGGAAAGTTGTCACATATTTCACTTGAGTCAATTTCACATCAATTGAATAAGGAAATTAAGATTTTGTAAAAGAATAATGAGATTGTTTAAACTAAAAATTAAATGCTCTTTCTATTTTAATCTAGGAAGCAACTCAAATTAATGGACTAGAAAATATATGAATGAAGGCGTTGAGACTCACGAATCCACAATAAACAGGCGTTCCAATTATGCAATCCCACTCATGACACTTCACCATCACGTGCTCACAACCAGTTTCACAAGTTTAATTGAAAACATCTCTCGAGCAAATTCAAATCTACCCAACCAAGTAAACCCACTATATCTCTATGTGAATTTCAACCTAGTTAAGTGCATTAATTAACAAGAAATCATTTTTGTGGTCACACAACTCATAAAAGTATATCTCTATCTTCTATGCAATTTATGTTTCCTATTGAAGTGTTAAATTGGTGACTTACCTCTCGGTTTCCTCACGAATTCACTAACACAATTACAAGTTGATCAGGCTCATAAAAGGTAATTACATATCACAATAGAAAATAAGCAAGCAATAACAATTAGAGTCATAAATGGGATTAACACAGACAAAACATGTCTATTGCTTCATCGATTGTCTCAACAAGGAAAATTAGTTACGCATAATAAAGGAATTCATAACATAAGCATTCATAGGGTTTGAATACATGACCAGATTATTGCAAAGAAAAGATGAAGAATAACGAGAAAAACATTTGCACCAAACGAAGAACTTCGTTCTTCAATCTTCGTGCGAACCCCGGCTTCAATCTCCAAGCCCTTGCTCCAATCTCCTAGCCCTCAAGAATAATTTTCTATGATGAATCCCCCCTTTTACCAAAGGTTTTTTGTTCTTTTATAGTTGGGGAGGCCTTAGAACCTTAGAATGTGTCAAAAAGGGCCCGAAAACGCGTAAATAGTGTCTCCCGATACGGGCCACGGGTGGCCGCGGAATGCTAACAGGTTTTCAGCCAAGCCCGGGGGTGGCCCCGGGTATGCTTGCGGCGGCCTACCCACGGCCTACTTCCATGGCATGCAGTTTAGTCCCTGTTTTGAGTTTTCTTGCGACAACAGTCCTTTTCGGTTTTTCCCTTCTTTTAAACACGTCCCTAAACTTCTTAGACTCTGCATAAAGGTCCCCTCTATCTTTAAACACATCACAGATGATCTTCTCACCCCGAACTCTCGAACAATCCCACCTTGATTCAATTTGGTTTAAAAATCATTCTTTTTCCTTGTATCACTCCAATTTGAGCTTTTCACCTGTATGAACCATATCCGCATAAATTAGGTAGAAATCTGTTTGGTTTCATGTAAAATTGCATAAGTTAAGAAAAGTATTTTTGTATATAAAATACACTTATCAAACTCCCCTGAACTTAACCCTTGATCGTCCCGAGCAAGAAGTTTACCCAATTACATTAACACACAAAATAAAATTAAACACATAGCATAAAATAAAAACTTGCCAACATCTTACCCTATGTCATTCTTGACTGTCACAGAACATTGCCATCAATAGTGAACTCATCCAATGCTTGACTAGAGAATGGGCATAATCACACCCACCATCATACACTTTGGTCGGGCTTCCCCATACCACATAGTCAAATATGTTCTCACCCTTTCGTGAAAGGCACACATCCCCCAAACTTATTATTTTTTTCTCTCACTATCTCTTTTTTCCATAGGAATATATGATTAAAGGTTTAAATCTCTCATCTCTCAAGGAAATATCAAGTTGGTTCAGAGATCTTACCACAAAAATATTAGCTTAGTCAATGTGGATTCTCCCAATTTTTGAGGGCCCTGACTTTCCCACTATCCACCAGGCAGTCAAACTTACTAGCAATTTACATCCCTAAAAATTGAATCGTAGCCTTGCAGTTATGCTTCTACCATTCAATCTTTTTTTTCACAAGCCATAATCTTTCTCTGGCATTTTTTTTCTTTTTATTTTTTTTTTGAGATTTGCTCCCTTCTCTTTTTTTTTTTCATAGCCTCATATGTCTTATGTGCAATCTACCTCTTCACTGGGCTTTCTATATGACCCTTTAGCGAGCTTTGGGCCAATGACTCCCGGTTCAGCTGACCCAGGGCACCAGGTTTGAAAGACCCCTAAGGACTTAATTGCTCGAGTCACACAGGCTTCGAAGAGTGGTAAAGACACATCGAAGGCATTAGTTTTTTTCCGGACCTAATCTATGCAATACTTAAAAGTAGGGATGAGATTACCAGCATCTAGTCATTGCCTAGCTTCAATTGGTCAGCCGAAAACACTCCACACAAATCTTCAACATGTATGGAATCCACACCAACCTCACTAACATCCTCGAGTCTCAACCTCTCCCAAACTTAGACTCAATTAGGATTTGCAACTAAGAATAGTGGAAGGATAAGGTATTCTAATTCTCCATTTTGACTATTATCTAAATCATTCACCTAATTAAAGTGTAGATTATGGGGACTTATGCCAAATAAAGAATGAGTCAAATATAGACAAACTAATTTTCACCAAATTTAATTCATATAGCTATGTCTCATCACAAATCACAAACAACACAAGTTCCAGGTGATTTCAATCAAGCCAGCCGGCAAGGCAAAACGAAAAAAACTGAAAGAAATTCAAAAAAATTTTTTTATTATATTTTTTTAAACAAAACATGACGAAAAAATAAAATTTCAAATGAAACCGCAACCAACCTTACAAAATGCAGCTAATTGAGTGAATATAGTTCCAACAGTTAACATCTCAAGCATCAATCTTCAAAATAAGTTACACCTCCCCCAAACTTAAAAGTTTACATTGTCCCAATGTAAAAAAACAAAAGAAGGATATTACCCGATGAAGCTCATTTGGGCCAATATTGATTCTGACTGAAATTCGCATCTCAGGAGGAGGTGAGGGCGCTGGGGGTTGCATAGCCACAAGTATATTCACCAAGATCAACATTCATCTAGAAAACAACAATTTTTGATGTTATTTAGAGGTTGAAAGGGAGCAGAAAACATAAAATTAGAAATAAATGTGCCTAACACTAACGCAATTCTAGAATCCAAATGCAATGCACAAATCAAAATCAAAGAAAAACAAAGATAGAGGATGGGTTGCCTCCCATTAAGCGTTCGATTTATAGTCTAGAGCTCGACTTTTCCAAGACGATTGTTCTTACGGAACTCGAAACAATGCTTTGAATGCTCTGCTTTTCTTGACATGAATGACTTTGTACCCTTCTTTTTGCATCCTGAAAAATTGGAGCTTGGCTTGCATGGGAACAATAGACCTTTTTAGGCTGTTTAACTCAAACTCAATGGCGTACACTTCCACTTCCTCATCGGCATTGATCACAAAGTCAATCTTGTTGTAATCATAAAAATCAAAGAGTGGGTCAGTAGTCACAACATCATTCAATGTTGCTTCTTTACCTTGCTCTTTTATTACCCACTCTTTATCTTCCTCAGGGTCTTCACTTTTAAGTGGAACTTCATTGAGTTGAATAACTGGCCCATTATACAAATCTCTGGATGAATGCACTTCTAACAGTGTTGTACAGCAAAGTTTGTATTCCACTGAGTTGGACTCTGTGTCACTTGGTAGAACATCATTTTCTATTTTAGCATCTTCCACCACCAACTCTTCACCATCATTTTCTACATTATGTCCAACCACCTGCCTATTGTCATCCATCTCTACTTGGCACAAAGAATCTGCAGCTATTTCCTTCATTTTGTCTACTTTTTTCATGAAGTTATCAGTGTTTTGTGCAAATTGTAAAGTAGCTTCACCAAGTTGTTCAATTAGCTTTTCAAGATTTGATGTCTCTTCATACTGATGATGTCGCAAACTTGGTAGAATTTCTTGATTCCCACCCCAATTAGAAATAGGGTACTCCATCTGTTTATGGTCATCATTGTAAAAATATAAGCTTTGTGCAGTTGGTCCTTTCCAAAACAAGTTCATAGGCAGGTCATCAATATCTATGTGAGAAGTTTGTGGGGAAACAAACTCATCCCAAAATGATCCTATAGGCAAGTCATCACGATCAGCTTCGTAGTCAATTTTCTCAAGATGTTAATCCAATCTCCATGCCCCTTAAAACAAAATTGAGTCAAAGAACTAGTGGATCAACATGAAAATTAGTGAAAAATAAAATAAAAACTGATTCAACTAGCAATAAAATTAATTCAATGGAAGCAGCTTAAAACTTTCCCCGGCAACGGCGCCAAAAACTTGATAGGTGAAATCGCAAGTGCACTAACCGTTCAATTAGTATAGGACTAGACGAGTCCCGAATGTCGATCCCACAGGGAAAGTTGTCACCTATTTCACTTGAGTCAATTTCACACCAATTGAATAAGGAAATTAAGATTTTGTAAAAGAATAATGAGATTGTTTAAACTAAAAATTAAATGCTCTATCTATTTTAATCTAGGAAGCAACTCAAATTAATCGACTAGAAAATATATGAATGAAGGCGTTGAGACTCACGACTCCACAATAAACAGGCGTTCCAATTATGCAATCCCACTCATGACACTTCACCATCACGTGCTCACAACTAGTTTCACAAGTTTAATTGAAAACCTCTCTCAAGCAAATTCAAATCTACCCAACCAAGTAAACCCACTATATCTCTATATGAATTTCAACCTAGTTGAGTGCATTAATTAACAAGAAACCATTTTTGTAGTCACACAAATCATAAAAGTATATCTCTATCTTCTATGCAATTTATGTTTCCTATTGAAGTGCTAAATTGGTGACTTACCTCTCGGTTTCCTCACGAATTCACTAACACAATTACAAGTTGATCAGACTCATAAAAGGTAATTACATATCACAATAGAAAA
>CAVNYN010211114.1:0-17442 GCA_963692815.1 Nyctanthes arbor-tristis | reverse complement strand
TTAAGGAACGGAGACATGTCGTTGTAGTGTTTAAGGACAAAATCAACCTGCATGTTAATAATCGAGCAAATGATCGAAATGATAATTATGTGATTCTTCTATGCAAGAATTCGAACTTGTAAATGGTATTCTATCATATTGTAAATCTTGACGCATCGAAAGAGATAGACATAGTTTTGAGTCCAAAACATTTAGAATTGCAAGGATATTGAGTGTTGTTAGGTTACTTAACATTGCAGACCAATAGAAGATAGATTTTAATAAATAATATGTTACGTGCTCTAGTTAATAGTTCAAGCGACCGACTATATATTTCTTTGCAAATCATCAACCTAGACGAATGATTGAATAATTCAAGTTTTGTTGTCACGAAAAATAGCATGCATCAAATTTTGGTCAAATAAATTTTGAATTTCAAAGATTTCAGCTAGAATGTTGTTTCATTAAACGGTGTGGGTTCATCTAGGATATACTAAGTCGAAAATCTTATATATTTTATAAAATTAATGCTTCCAAGTCCCAAATTCAAATCATGCATACATTATTCAAAAGCTACATCTTCTCCCACCAGAAAACTCTACATCTTCTAGTACTTCTAGTGCCGGAAAAGACCGAATTACCAAAGAGTATCACAAAAAATTGCGAATCACGCACCTTGCAGCCTAAAGAGCAATGAAAAAATGGTTCTTAGGCTCCTGTCGCAGGATGTGCAATAATTTCCAGAGCCCTTGAAATGCCTGTTTTGAGGTCTCTTCTTGATGAAGACAACTTTTGCAGCATTGATTGTGTAGGCCTGACTTATACCAAAATAATTTATTTAAAAAAAAAAAATTCGAACTCATGAATTAACAAGTAGATTTAATTCTACAATCAAAACTTTCTATGAACAGAGAGAATCTAATACTCTTAAGAGTTCAATACTCCAGAGAATTGATTAAGAAGTAGAATTAAATTTCGTGCAAATTAAAGACCTGGATGTTCGAGCAGTCGATAAGCTTCTCAAGGTCTTCCAATTGAACAACTTCATGATACACATAACGTCGAATCTGAAGGAGTCTATGAGATCGATGAGAAGGAACACAGTGGGGGCAAATACTTAGGCAACAATCCAAACAACAAATATTTTTCTCATTTTTCTTCACAGTTTCATGAATTGAGCATGGCACAAAGAATTTCATCGCGTAGAGAGCTTCCAACCAGGCCGGTTTCTGATTATAACCCTAGTTGAATTGCCGATAATAACAAGAAATCAATAGAAATAATACAAAGAAGAAGTAACTGAAGAATAAACACACAATAATTCAAAACTTGTCGGACAAAACATATGTACCATGATCATAAGTAATATTCTTAATTAGTTATGAAGATACTAAGTGTTCAATTCCCACACACACACACAGAGATAATTAAAGAGAGAGAGGGAGAGAATTTAGGGTGTGGTGGGGAGTGTATTTATGGAATACCGCCACTCATAGGACGAAATAGGGTCGAGATTTTTCAAATGTATTTGTCAAATTAATCTATAAGAAGGAGGAATGGAGCAGAACGATTATTAAAGAAAATAAAGAGTACTATATGACGAGAACGTGGGCACTGCTCCCATGTCTCCAATAGCCTTTTCTACTCCAAATAAACAAATTTTCTCATCTTCTAGTGTTGAGAGCTTTTAAACCTAAACTAGATGAGGGCTTTCTTGAATGAGGAGCTCCTTTTTACCATTTTTTTTCCATAATTTGTTGTTCTTGATTGATTCTTTTCTCTATGTTAACTTGTAGGAAAGAGGCTATTGTTGTTATTGTCCTTAATAAAGAATTATATGTCCATAATATAATATATGTATGTGCTTGTGGAGTGATGAAATTTGCATTGGAAACATGCTAAAAGTATAAACTTATTTTAGGAAGCACAATAATAAAGAAATTTATTTTGTTTTATTTGCTTTTAGAGAGTTAATTAGAAAATTTGACGAGGGCTTGTCCTAGTCCTAGTTTTATTAGTGGTAACAAATTTACCCTTTTACAGGATATTTGATTTGAATTTGAGTCAACATTCTACCATTAGGATCCTCAAATTATTATACTTTTTTTGGGGAAAAAAGTTAGAAAAATTTTCCATTTGCAGTGGAAATTTTTATGTATACATAAATATAGGACTATTCCTTTTGAATCATGTGCTATGATATTGAAATTTTTTCAATATTAATTCTCTCTTATTTTGTGTCTTATCATCTTTCGTATTTTGTCCTTACCAGCAACAATATTATGAGTAACTCACTCGTTTATACGCTAAAATTATTTTGAGTTTATACTCATTATTGATCACAAAATAACATTTTGTCCTTACCAGCAACAATATTCTGAGCAACTCACTCGTTTATATGCTAAAATTATTTTGAGTTTATACTCATTGTTGATCACAAAATAACTTGGTTGACGAAGTTGGTTGATAAAAAACCAAATTTATTGTGTGTTGATCATCAAGCTTGTTTGATGGTTAAGTCTCACTTAAAGATCACTTTCAAATGAGCATCAATCAAATTTTGTCTTTTCCCTTGTTGCATTCATGTGTGAATGTTGCAAGAAATAAAGCAATTTCTTGTGAAATTGATCTTGAATGAAGAAGTATATAAAATAAATAAATACATGAATATATAAACCAAGGCATGCAAATAACGTTTTATTTCGATTTCTAGAAACTGTATATAGAAGAAAATATACTTCTTTTAACTCGCGATGGAATTAGGAAAGGAAAAAAAAAAGTATCTAAGGAAAAAGGAGGGGAAAAAAAAGGAGAGATTAAATCCCAGAAACAGAAATTAAAAAAAAAAAAGGAAAGAAACTAAGAAAATATACCAAAAATAAATAAATAAATAAATAAAGTTTCTTCAAAAAAATAAAAATAATAATAAATAAAGTGATGGAAAAAAGAGACAAGACATGTGCGAGGGAAACTGGGACTCTGGGAATTAAAGACGACAAAAATCCACAACCACTCCACTAATGAAACTTCTGCCAAAATTAGGGAGAGATTTTTGCTCTAAACTTTGACAGACAAACAAGGTACAACTCATTAAACACTAATAATTAGGAAATTAATTACATGATTTATTTAATTATTTTTATCTTTTTTAATTTAATTTCTAATATTGACGAATATATTGTTAATTATGGTAGGTACCTCTAAGATTTAACCAAGGGCTAATCTTGGAGTTGGGGCTAAATTACTTAACTTATTATTTATTTAATTTTATTTATTTACATGTGTTTCCTGCACAATAGCCAATCCACACTCAACACGTCACCAGACAATTTTACAAAGGGCTGATCTTCAAGCTGGGGTCGCTGAAACAGGAGTTTTATGTGTGAGAGAACAATAGAATATGATATGGTAATTCAAAAATTATGAGGGATGAAAAACATCAAGTTAGACACCTTTTTGAAATCCCAATAGATATATGACCTAAAATAAAAGAAAAGGAGAAAATTTTCTAAGAAAACAATAATGGTCTTTGTTACAAAAACATGTCGTTTCTTTAAAAAGATTGAAGAAAAGAGACATAGCTACATTGGAATTATATTGTTTATTTTTTTGAATAATTCCAAGTTAAACAAAAGAGAGGATAAAAAATTTGACAATATATATAGCCTACACTATTACTCTTGATTTAAAAAGTAATGTGATGTGTTGAAAAACAAAATCATACCATGTGTCAGTTTTATTTCACTTTTTGTTCAAATAGGACAACTCGTATTTTTCAGACTTGATTGGCAAATGACTTCATGAGTGGAGGGTATAAAAATTTTCAACTTTTGGACCTTCACCCGTAAAAATTTTCAAGCGCCATAGCACCGGGTGGATAATATGGCTTAAAAATAAACGCTGATGTGATTTGAGTGGAATGGTGACGTGCATATTACCTACTAGATGTCTAGCGCCTGAATTCCCCACTTTTCCCGGAGCATGTAATCCCAACAAATCTCATCATATCATGAATTGAAACAATCAATTTCAATCCGAGACTGACAAGAATGATATGAACCGTAAACATGACTCAGTGGCTGTCAATGCTTCATACCCACTTATGTTATCTACCACAAAACATTTTGAAATGATGTAGAAAGCCTGGTCTCAATCATAATCATAACTATATACAAATGATTTCAATATATGCATGTGTAATTTGCTTCTGAATGGTGCTCACAGCACTTGAATCAGAATGCCAATAAAATCTGGTAAGGAAACAGGAGAAATAGAAGTAAATTTACATTCAGGTGAAGCTAGCAAAAGTTCAAGGTTTCTGTGCAGAAAACATGATAAACGATTCCCGAATTATCCTTGTATAATTGACCAGACCACAGGACGTGCACAAGTCGTCAATTTCCTCTTCGGTTAAATAACTGTAGCCACTCGTGACCCTCTGTCAGACAAAAATAACAAGTTTTAACATACTAATCCTAAGATAAGATGTCCAACGTAGTACATCAGACTATATAACGCTGCCTACTTAAGATAGTCCGTAAGTTCGCCTAACCTAAATATCGTGTTAAGGGCTGATTTTATCTTGTCTCATGGACTGGTTCGATCTAGCCTGAAATGGAAATTCAGTAAGCATCCCTTTGACCCCCAACAGTAGTGGCTTTGCAACATGCCACAAGCTTCAATACATTTTATATTGGGTAATACAGGGTCTTTGTTCTCACTGCTTCATGTTGGCATCATTAAGGTACAAAATAAATCCAAAGTAAATGTGCAAGTACAGAAATGTTGCAGGAGTTGCACCAGTTTGTATTACATGGTATTAGCAGACCCTACAAGGTCCATAAATATATCAAGCTTGCAGGTTTTGTTTCCTTTATCTCCTAAGGATCTTTGGTTTATTTTCATTTATTACTACAAGTGGACGGGCAGGGTTTTATTTACTGATTCTTCTAAGTGCCTCCTCCCGCGATTTTATTAGTGAAGGATTTCCAGCATCAAATAGGTGCTAGATTACGACGAGAGAGTAGTTAGGCTATTTCTAACAAAGCAGACTTCTAATTCAAGACTAATGATCTGGAAATATGAAAAATTTATATTCTTTTGTTTGATTTAATGTCTCTTTCAGCTTATTGTATACAGGTAAGCTTTAAAATTAGAGTAATGCTATTTAACACCACTGGTGCTTGGCACCATATCAATGTGGTATTAAATGATAAGTTGAATTAAGTGGATCATTTATTTATTTAATTTCACTTATCATTTAATGTTATATTGGATGCCACCTAGACTGGTGTCAAGCACCACTGGCGCTATATAGCATTACTCTTAAAATTATATAGCTCATATAGATAAAATCTGCCAGCTGTCACTGAACTTGTAAATTTTTTGGGGTCAGAATACCTGTGAATACTTTCAAAATTGATACCTCTCATTGTTTTCATTATTTACTACAATCATTCCCATAGTTAAAACTAACAGAAAACAATAAGCGGCCACTTATCACTGACAGCGTTTCGATTTCACATAGAAGCTAGTTGACCAGAATAAAAGAAAAAAAGAGAAAAAGAGGTTTCAGTGACCCAATGGAGTAAAAATCACCTGTCTTAAAGGCCTCAATAGCGCAGGAGTTGATGAAGTGACCCGAAGGAAAGTAGTTCCAACAAATACACCACCACTTCGCAGAATACGATTGATTTCTGCTACCTGATATGGGCAGTTCATTCTAATCAATGAATAAGAGAAAGCAAAACACGTTACTGGGCCATAGGGCAAACAACTGAGCAAGGATTGTATGAACTCTATTCGAGTATCTTGTTTAGTTATCTTATAGTCACTTGAGTACATCTTCCTACAAGCCAGCTTTCGGAAATATTTTTATGTTTGACACACCTCGAACAAGCAAAGACAAGAATCCAACAAGCTACATACCTTGTCCCATTATTTTGATATTTTCCTAGTACCAGTACTAGCTTATGAAATATTTCTCTCTCTGATCCTCCTCAAACACACAAAGACAAGAATCTAGCAAGTCATGACCTTTTGTCCCGAGACTTAATAATATAACCAACACCAGGAGGATACTGTAGAGACCACTCGCCCGACGATCTGGCATGCCATGTGCCACTGGCAGCACCCGTGCCCATATTAAAATTTACAAAACGATGCAATTAATTCTGTAGTTCGAGAGTTAAGAATATGATTAGTCTAGTCTTTTCGTCAAACAGAAGAGTCATTAAATTATTGGAATACGTTTTGAATACAAAAGGTCACGTGTATTCAATGTATTAATAGTAAAAAAGGTCATATGCATTCAATGCATTAGTATAAATAGAGTCCAAAGTCATCCGTTAGTAAGCATTTTTCCTGAATGTTTTGAAATCATCAAGTCTTGATAAAAGTTCTCTTAATTTTTTTTTCTTTTCCAGATTTTTCCTTAAAAATCTTGGCTCTAACAATGTTTGGAGTACTCTTATTTTCTGGTTCTTTTGTTTAAGGATCAGTTTGCTTCAAGTAGTATCAGAGCAAGCAAATACCAGTTATTAAGATGACTAATTAACGGCTGAACAAGGTGAACATGGAGCTGTAGGAGGAGTTTCGAGGGAAGAATTTCAGAATCCGCAGCAAGAGATATCCCAACTATGCACTAGGCTGGAACAAGCTGTTGTATTAGGTGTTACTCATCCTCCAAACATAGAGCAAAGGGGAGGAACACTCCACAATCAGCAAAGAAATATGAGAAACCAGCCTCCAAATGTATGAGATGACTCATCTAATGAAGAAATTAACGTTTTTCCTGCAGTGAGGCCGCCAAGATTCAATTATAAGAATGATTAGGATCTAAGGATCAAGTTAGATATCCCTGAAGTTCCTGGAGAAGAACCAGAAGAAGTTGTGGATTGGTTGAATGAAGTGGAGAGGATCACTGAGTTCCCTCACTATCCAGAATATAAAAAGGTGAAGTTGGTGGATATAAGATTGAAATGAAGCAGAAATTGTTTGTTAGAACTGAATTTATTGTCGCTTCTCCCAATTCACATCGGTTAGAGACGGACGACAGTATGAACTCTGCTAATTGCAAGGGTGCTAGTTTAATCACTTGTAAGAATTCAGCATAGATAGATGTAGAGTTATCCTTGCTAATTGTCAGTGCCAACTTGGAGGAATTTTAGACCAGTCTTGTTGAGAGGTATGCCAGCTCCATTCTATATGACATGATCACAAACTTATTCAGGAGACTGGTAACTACAGAGTCGGACAAAATATTTGCAGCAGCAATACACTTTCACTGGAAGGGCGAACTTGAGTTTGTTCGCTGGGACGAAGTTTGCCAGTTATGAGAAATATATGAATGCTTGCAAGGAGGATAGAGTGTAGGGATTATGCCTGATGTTCTCACATACAATGGAATTTCAGATGAGCTTTATAACCTCAGAATGCATTACCAAATTATGAGCAGAAAGTTTGCTTGCAAAACCAGAATCACAGGTTTCCTCGCTCTACTGTTGGCTGTGGAAGAAACCATTCTTTTACTCTAAGGCTGAAGCATCGTTCCACATGGTTGAGTGTGCCTTAATGAGTTAAGACGAGGCAATGAAGTTTACAAATGAGTTTGGCAAACAAGGAACTTACTACAAGCCATGGCTACCCAGGATGACGTTATGGAATCTTTATGAATGACATGGTGAAGACAAGGATGGTCATGATGCTAAACTCGACTGCGAGTTTCTTCCAAAGGAGGGGAATTAATTCTGCAGTGCGAGAGTTAAGAGAGTGATTAGTCTAGTCTTTTCAGATAACTAAAGAGTCATTCAATTATTGAAATAAGTTTTGCATACAAAGGTCGCCTGTATTCAATGTATTACTAGTCAAAAGGTCATCTGCATTCAGTGCATCAGTATAAATAGAGTCCAAAGTCATCCGTTTGTAAGCACTTTTCTTGAATATTGAAATTATTAAGTCTTGATTAAAGTGCTCTTAAAATTTTCTTTTCCAAAGTTTCCTTAAAAATCTTGGCTCCAACAGTGTTTGGAGTATCCTTATTTTTTGGTTCTCTTGTTTAAGAATCAGTTTGCTTCACATAAAGTCATATAAATTCAAATTTCTAAAACATTTAAATCCATATGTCCTACATTTCTAAAAAATCAGGTGGAGGGTGTGTTGGTCACTTTCTGCAACTTAGGGAAAGATCATAGAGTTTCTGTTGGTGATAAAGTGCAGATCGCATGGAATAGTGGGAATGACATATATAATATATTTGACTTGTTAGTTTCACCTATCCAGTAAATTATATGGATAATGCATTTGCAGCTATTTTTAAATATTGTATTCAGTTGATGCTGTACTATTCTTTAAAGAACTGCAATATTCATTGTCGTTGTTCCTACTGCATCAATCTGTAAAGAGATAAGTAGATCACAAAAAATAACAGGTACGAGAACTTACTGCATTAGAAGGAGAAGGCCAGCAATGCAGGGCTGCACCAGCATGAACAGCATCAACTGAACCAGATGCAAATGGAAGTCTAGAAACATCAGCTCTTACAAGTGCAATATTGCTGAAAATATTTAGGACCATGATTCAGTAAATCTAATATATTTTGAGAAGCTTTCGAAAAAGTTAATCTGAAACAAGATACTCACGAGCCTAAGATATTAATATCATCTTTTATGAATTCGTAACATTGGCGAAGCATATTTTCAGAAAAATCAAGTGCAACAACTCTTGAATAGGCCCCTGATTTGGCAAATTTCCTTGAAAACAAACCACTGCCACAGCTAACATCCACAAGGACTCCACCTTCTGCCGATTTAAAATACTCCTGAGCCATGTTGAACTACATAGAATTTCACACAGACAATTGCAGCAATTAACATAAAAGACATGTAGAGACAGTTGTATCAATTTGAAGAAAGTACTATAATGTGGTCTGTTCATCAGATTAAAATATAATATGGAGACGTAAGATCTACTAACGAAACATCAGAATAGAGATTATCATAACATAGATTATATCATATATTGGTGATATAAAGACATGAATAAAACTTATATGGAAAGGCTTCGTGTTCCACCCCTTTTCCTCCTCCATTTTCCCTTCTTTTTATAGGATGGTCATAAGTTCATGTCTTGAATTTTGTAATTTTGTAGTAGTGATCAACCGTATGGTATTACTTTAAGAAGAGAAAGAAGATATTTACCTCTTCATCAGGGCCTGGAAATCCACTACGATTAAAATTTTGGCGCCAGCCCCTCTCATATACAAATGAAACAAGTGGACTCCTAAGTGAGTAAGAGCACAAACATTAGATTTAATCAGTAGTCCGTAGAAAAGATATCTAAATAACCACTTCCAGTCTTAAATTAAACGATTGTAGTCATCATTCAAGCAATGAGGCAACTAAACAAACAAATGCCTGGTTTTCTAAAACAGGAAAAAAAAATTTCGAAACGAGTGAATTGAGTAGATTATTGATTCAAGCATGGAGCACAAAGCACCAAATATTTATCGAGAACCAGATAAAGATTCCAGTATCATCTTTTGGGTTTACAAGGGAACCTTACTCACTATTGTGCACCTATAGACCATCATTCACTTCAAAAGGTGGATGTCAATCATCAGATGTTATCCACTTTAGGCAATGGCAGAGCCAGAAGCTATTAGAGGACTGGGCCGAAAGGGTGAGCCGTATATTATGCACGGTTAAATTACCTTTATATATTAATTTTTTTTTAAAAAAAAACTAAAGTATAATTTTTTTTCATTTTAGGGGGGGCCGGGGCCCGGCATGGCCCCCCCTAGCTCCGCCAGTGACTTTAGGCAGGATGATTCACTTCATGTGTTATATTTCATACTCAAATCAAAGAGCAATATTGGTGAACATATAGAAGAAAACTGAGTGCTCATTCTCAGGTTTGTGCTACCCTTCAGATATTTAGTTCAATCATTGCACCTTGCTTTTTTCCCTCCTTCCATACAGGCAAAAACTAATCATTATTTGATGGATATTGAATAGGAATAACAAGAAGTGTCATACAAAGGCAATACGACATGTTAATTTTACCCAAAAGGTTTACATCTGTGAGAATCGGAAATGTACTCAAGTAAAAATGGGGGCACAATAAGTAGAAATATAAATGCAAACTTTTCAAATACACTTAATTGCTCTCTGAAGACGACATACTCATATGCTAAATTCCAGATTTCAAACTTTTAACTCGAAAAGGAGCTATGCGATATAAAAATCATCAAAATCATATAGTAAATTTTGCAATATAATGCATGGCAAGTCGTGATAATCAGCAAACCTGAAGAGCTCAGTTCTAGTTGGTTTAAACTCATTGTACTCCTTTGTCCCAGCAGTAACTGTGAGATCGAGATATATATTTTTGCTTGAATATGTCTTGTTGCACTTCCTACATTTGAAACCAGATCTATATATAGCTGGCCTGCAATCAATTCAAATTGGAATTCAAACTCCTAATCACATTTAACAAACGTCACATGTACTTCAAATCCAAACTTACAGGTTAAAACCTGAAGGGCCTTTTCTTATGAGCGGCTCATAACAAATGGGGCAAGCAAACAAGTCAACGTCTAAAGTACCTCTGGATCCGGTGCTTGATTCCTGACCGAGCATAAGACCATCAAATGATGTTCAATACTTAGGGTAACATACTTCACTACTTGGAATAAAGCATACAAAAACCACACTGAAACATAAAGGAAGCTGTAAGACCATAATGTGAATCTAAATCTAATTCTTGTAGTTCTCCTCTTGCAATCATAAAGGTTAACATACTGCATTGCTAAAAATAAACAATAATCAAGCCAGAAGGACTTGTACTACTCCTCAACCTCCCAGCATAACTCCAAATTCAATATTTTAGAATTCAAAATGGTCAAATAAGCTGGGCAGTTTGGGTTGTTGATTACCAAATCAGTGTTCACAAAAAAGTGAAAGGGTAAAGTTCCATATGGCTCATAATTGTAAACAACAGTGTTACTCTACCCTTTAAAAGGTCTACCAAAAAGTATGAAGAACACGTCGACATGTTTTCCCGTAAGTATGGATCAGGCAAATACAAAATATGCATATATAAAAGAAAAGAAAATGGAACAATACTGATTCCATTGCAACAGCAGAGCTTGCTCGGATTCTTGGTCGATACTGTACAGAGGAGGAAAAACTGGAAGAGGGACGAAGATGGGAAATTCGGAAAGCACAAGAATTTTTTGGAAATAGTAAAGCTGAACTATGGTGGCACCGAAGAGAAAGCTGAAAAGCAATTTCCATGTTGCAAATTGGATGACTATGAATTACGATGGTTTCTTTTACCTTTCTGTTTGATGTGTTTTCTGCGTGATGTATATAAATATATACACAAACCTATACAGATGGGGGTTTTCAAGAGAGAAAGGAGAAGTGGAGGAAATTTTTTATGGTTTTGATTCATTTTCTTGGTTAATTTTGTCGACAAGTGTGAAAGATTTGGCCTTGGAGTTTCTTGAAATCCTCGAGATTCTTGTGCTTGGGATTTGCCCACATTTTTTTCCCCTTTATCTTTTGAGGATATAAAGTTAATTAAAAGGCCTAAACAAAACTTTTAAACTATGAATGAAATCTTTTGTGGCATCGCATTAGAACTATTAGGACCAATATGCATTTTTTCTTTTAAGTCAATTTAAGAATTGGTAGAAATGGTGACTCAAATCTAAATCAAATAATCCGATTACCATTATGACAATTCGGTTAGTCTTAATTATTTATACACGATTGTTAATATTTCACATTCAGCTTCATCTTCTTGTAGAAGCATGCAAACTTACTTTGCGCAATGTTTGGATTCGGCAGAAGCTCTCCTATGAACAACACTCCCCCCCACCACAAAAAAAAAAAAGGAGCCCACACTGCGTGCGCACACAAAACCAACAAAAAAAATAAAAAAAAATAAAGGAAATAAAGGCACTTTAAAAAACTCGTCAAATTACAAGCTTCCAAAAAACTAATTTAAGTGCTTTTATAATTAACCCATTTCTAATAATACTAGAAATATTACTCCACGTCTCATAAAAGTAGTCATGTACATTACTTTCATTCGTCCCAGAAAAATAATTTATTTACTATATTGAACATGTATTTAATTTTTTTATTTCTACATATACTCATAATTAATATTTTTTGTTATTGTTTTACACATTAACTATCTATACAGTGAAAGTATTTTCAAACAATTCATTAAATATAAAGGTATATATGAAAAAAATATATATGAAATTTAATATTTCAACTATACTAATTATTATTTCTTAATTTATGTGAAAATAATAACTAAATTATCTTTGCGGAATAGATGGAGTATTTATTTATGTCTCCCGCACGTGTTTTCATTTTGCTAGTCAAAGGACACAAGTAGTAGTTACCCGCTTAAGAAGAAAAATAACTTTTTTTAAGTACAATTACAAATCTGCATCATAGTAGCATAAATACGCATAGATATTTATCCTATTGAAACACAACGCTAAGAAAATCAACAATACAAACACACATATACTTCATATCGGGGAATCAAACTTAAGACTTCTAAATCTCAGTATATCAACTTAGCCCTCTAATTAAATGGGCTAGGCCTTATTAGCAAGAAGAAAAATAACTTGTTTCCCTTTTTCAAAGTAAGTGGTTTGGCAACTCCTAAATATAAGTCTGTGGTACGAACAAGAAAACTGCACCGGGACATTAATGTATATCCTGTAATTAGACCAAGTTGACTTTGTTGAATATTTTAATAAAATAAAAAATAAAAAATAATTTTCTTTTTAAAGTATGAAAATATAATAGTGAGAAAGAAACTCTCGTTAAGAATGAAAGGAGAAATGAAATGACACCATAATATTTTTTTCACAAAATGCACCGAGTTTTAGTTTTATTAATAGTTCATGAACTTCGTTTATGTTTACATTTATATCCTTAACATTTTTGTCATATTCTTTTCTGTATTGACTTACATTTAAGGATAAACACCTATTATCGAACACCCAAAATGGATAACTAATTCATAACAATTTCATTATCGCTATAACGATTTTGATATCTTTAGAATTTAGCGATGACTTCCGATCATAAAACATGACCTTACAAGTAATACTTACATGATAAAAAATGCTTCCTGGTGATCTGAGGTACCGTGGACACATCTGGACGACTTTTTAAAATGAATTTTAATATGACAGTGATGTAGGTATAGCTATAACCATTAAAATATCGTTGAGAGAATACTTTCACAAAATTAAAATTTAAACTTCCAAATCATACTAACACATCATAAACATTTCTTAATGTATTGTGAGATGCATTGACCAACATTTAAGGATAAACACCTAAAATGAATGACTAACTCAAAACGATTTCATCATCATTATAAAGATTTTGATATCTTTAGGATTAAACGAAGAGTGTCGATGATAAAATGTGACTTTTCAAGTCATAGTTACACGTTAAAAAATGACTCGTATTGTGTATGTGAGCCCTCGACGATGTGGACACATCTTAACGACCACTTAAAATGAATTTTAATATGACAGCAATATAATTATCGTTATAAAAGATTTGAATATCATTTTGTGAAGGGTTAATCTCACAAATCGTCCCCAACATTTGAGTTAATAATCGGTTTCGTCCCTAACCTTTGTTTTTACACTCTACATCCCTCAACATCCAATAAATGCACGCAAATTAAAATAAAAAAGAAAACCCAATCCACCCCACTCACCCATTCACCCTCCCAAGATTGGCCACTGGAAATGAAAACATTCCGGCGGCCTGCCATTCCGCCACTGGAATGCCATTTTTTGCAACACTTTAGCTATCGGAACAAGGGATGAATCCTCATCCCCTCAATTTGTTGCCCGAAATGGCAGCAAAATGTTGCCATTTCCGGCAGCAAATGGGGGAATTCACCCATTTTTTTGCCGCCAGAATGCTTCCATTTCCGGCGGCCAATCTTTGGAGGGGGTGGGTGCGATGGGTTAGGTTTTCTTTTTTATTTTAATTTTTTTATTATTTTTAAACCTTTTTAAAAAAAAAAATTTAAAAATCTTAAGAGTTATAATCATCATTTCATTGAAAAACTTTGGGAACAGTGGAAAAAAGGACGATTTGCGTACATTTATTAAAGATTGGGTCTGTGGAGTGTGAAAACAAAGGTTAGAGACGAAAATGATTCTTAACTCAAAGGTTGTGGATGATTTATGAAATTAAGTCTTTAGTGAATATTGTAGTAAAATTAAAATTTGAACCTCCAAGTCATATTAATACGTCATAAATGTTTCTTAATATATTGTGAGACACATTAACCAGCATTTAAGGATAAACACCTATGAATGAGCGAAGATTGTAGATAATAAAATGTAGCCTTTCAAGTCATAATTACAAGTTAAAAAATGTCTCAAATTGTATGGTGGGCTATCCATATGGTGGACGCATTTTGACGATCACTTAAAATGGATTTCAATATGACAACGATATAATTATTGTTATAAATATTTGAATATCATTGAGTGAATATTGTCATAAAGTTAAAATTTGAACTTTGAAGTCATACTAACACTTTATAAACGTTTCTTAATGTATTTGAGATTCATTGACCAGCATTCAGGGATAAAAACCTATGATCGAATACCTAAAATAGATAACTAACTTATAACGATTTCATTATCGTTATAACGATTTCGATATCTTTTGGATTGAGCGAAGACTGTAGATAATAAAATGTGATCTTTCAAGCTATAGTTACACATTAAAAAATGCCTCATATTGTATGGTGAGCCGTCTACGGGGTGGACACATATTGACGATCACTTAATATAAATTTTAATATGACAACGATATAGTTATCGTTATAACGATTTGAATATCATTAAGCAAATATAGTCATAAATTATAATTTGAACTTCCAAGTCATACTAATACGTCATACACGTTTCTTAAAATATTTTGAGAAGTATTAACCAGCGTTCAATGATAAACACATAAGATCGAACATCCAAAATGGATACCAAACTCATAACGATTTCAATATATTTAGGATTGAGCGAATAGTGCTTATAATAAAATGTAATCTTTCAAATCATACTTGTGGTCGCTAAAACCACCGGTCAACAAGGGTCAATGGATGAACAAATTTTTTTAGCAGGCCCTACGCCGTACGACTTGGCGACCTAGGACCTCAATGTTTCAGGCCGCTTGGTAAAAAAGTTACCTGATGAACTTCCCTTCACCTTGCATTCTTCTTACTCAATAGCATGGTCGCCAGGTCGTTTAAATGGCTAATTTAGCGACCTCACGACCTCATGGAATGCCAGCTAAGTAGCTGCTTGTATACCCACGTACAGATCTCTCCCACTTGCGGTTGATTGGACCCTAGCATTAAATGCCACGGTGGTTATTTGCCCTATGTATGGTTTACGCAGTGATTAGTCAAAAGTAAGGTTAATCGCAGTGATTTGACGCCCTTTGTCCCATCTGTGGGCCCAGCATTAAATGCATGAAATCATTGTAAATGTACTATAAATGGAAGCTATCGAAACAGAAGAAATGGTGGAACATTCCTACTAAATTCCTCTTGTCTTCTACATTATAGCTTTTCCATTCATTACAAGAAACATTCCTTTTACCGTGTATTTACTACTCGAATTAATTCAAAAACATGAGTTTCTCGTGTAAACAAATTTCATTTGTTGAGTCGAGTCCGATTTTGGCATCAACAATACTTACACGTTAAAAAAGCCTCATATTGTATGTTGAGCCATCCACAGGTTAGACGCATCTTAACGACCACCTAAAATGAATTTTAATATGACAGCGATATAATTATCGTCATCAAGATTGAATATCGTTTGATGAATATTGTCATAAATTTAAAATTCAAACTTCCAAATCAAACAAACACTTTATAAACGTTTCTTAATGTATTGTGAATCGCATTGACCAGCATTGAAAGATAAACATCTTTGATCAAACAACTAAAATGGATAACAGATTCATAATGATTTTATTATCGTTGTAACGATTTAAATATCTTGAGGATTGAGCACTGACAACTGATATAAAATGTGACCTTTCAAGTCACGTTTTAAGTCACATTTTTTACACGTTAAAATAAGATAAGCACTGACAACTGATAATAAAATGTGACCTTTCAAGTCATATTTTTTACACGTTAAAAAATGTCTCATATTGTATAGTGTACCGTCCACTGGGTAGACACATCTTGATGAACACTTAAAATGAATTTTAATTTGACAGCGATATAATTATTGTTTATAACGATTTGAATATCATTAAATGAATGTTATAAAATTAAAATTTGAACTTCCAAGTGATACTAACACTTCATAAATGTTTCTTAATGCAATATGAGATGCATTGACCAGTGTTCGAGGATAAACACCTATGACCGAACACCTAAAATGTATAACTAACTCATAACGATTTCATTATCTTTATAACGATTTTGATATCTTTAGAATTGGACACTGACAACTGATAATAAAATAAGACCTTACAAGTCACATTTTAAGTCACATTTTTTACTCATTATAACAAAATAAGCTCTAACAACCGATAAAAATGTGACCTTTCAAGTCACATTTTTTTACACATTAAATAATGACTCATATTGTATGGTGAGTCGTCCACGGAGTGGACATGTCACGCCCCCACTAATTTTCTAATATTTCCAAATATCGTATGTTATTTTACAAATTTTAAGCGGGAGCTTCAATTCAAACCGCGGGGATTGGACGTGCAGAACAATTCAATTTATCTTATCTTCTAGAATTTAATAAACAAAGCTAATTATAATAGTTAACAAATCATTAAACGTTTAAAGAAAACATTAAAGCTAGGTTTTTCAAAAAGTATAAAAACACAAGAAATTGTATTAGTAAATATATTTCATTGATTACTAAAATATGCCAAATCATTAAAGAACTTTTCCAGGAAAAGTAGAGTTTAAGTCAATATAAAGATTATAACTCATTATTCTTCTTATATGTTATAAGATGTAAAAACATATATACTATAGAGGTGTGCACGAAACTATTAAATTTATAGTAACTTCAAAGGCAGATTTTTACTACATTCAAAACTCTACTCCATTTCACGAGCACGATCCAACTCCTGGCTTGCCTTGCTTTTCAGATGTTATAGCTTTAATCATCTACAAAAATTGTAGTAAAGAAAGGAATGAGTACAAAGTACTCAGTGAGTAACAAAAACCCTTTGATTTACATTTTTATATGAAAGATTTATTTTCCAGAAAGTCATTCAATGCACAAAACTTTTCAATGCACAGATGGGCCCTATCACTAGTTAAACTACTACCCGTGGTGCGCGCCAGAATCATATCAATTCAATCATAAGTGGATCCACATTTGAATCCCGGTTGACCCCTACCGGAATTCCA
>CAVNYN010211102.1:0-27635 GCA_963692815.1 Nyctanthes arbor-tristis | reverse complement strand
TATATTTCTTGAAGTAGGAATTGCTCAAGATTTCTTATATTGTCACTAATAATATTGTCATCATCCAACACTTGGGTTGGTTGCACTCACCTTATGGGGTAAACGGAAAATGAAAACGGAAAGAAAAGAACTCATAAAAGATTTTGCATTTCAAGCGTATCTCCATAGAAGTTAAGGCGATCAATTAAATCTACAGAAAGTTCACGACCAGTGTATAAACACCTTTAGTTGCCTTATGCCCTAAGAGTCACTAAGTGCATAAACCTTGTAAATGTCACTTAAGTTACAGCTTTCGCGCATGAAAGCCTCACAAGTTGAGGTTTGAAGCACAAGCCTTAAGTAGTTAACTTGCATTATACAATGAGTGGATACATGCATAATACAGTATCCATAACATATATGTTGATAGATGTGTCCACGGTTCGGTTTGGGCGATTTAAAATAAATTTTCAATCCAAACCACTTAAAGTGGTTCGAAAATTTTTCAATCCATTTAAATTTTCAATTCAATCCAATCCAATCCCTTTTTTCGGTTTGGATTGGTTCAAAACCACAATCTAACAAGTCACGGTCTAACCAAAAAAAAGATTGAAAAAGTTAAAAAAAAATATATGTAAACATAAAAGTTACTAAGTTAGTATCATCATTAATATCATGGACCCCCAAAATAAAATCTAGATATTTAAATCAAACCATTGCTGCACTTATCCAAATTGGATTTAGGAAGCAAAAAATTTGGTGCAATTAATGTGCTATAATCCGGTCACTTTATAAGGTTCATTTAACAAGTTACCATTTATGTATTTAATTAACAATATGAATTATTAGCAGTTTGGTTCGGTTTGAACGGTTTTTGAAGTGTTGGAACCTAATGCAATCCATTCTCAAGTGTTTTGGTTTAGTTTTAGGACCACAAATATGCTAATCCATTTGAATCCAATCCAGCGGTTTTAAATCCACAGTTTCATTCGGGTTTTCGATTTCACAGTTTTTTTGCTCAGCCGTCAACCCTATCTGTTGACGTAAATCTAGCCTTTCTAATTCTAATGCAGTGGAAGGAAGAAAATGATTGGCAAACTATGAATAGAAGCAATATTACTGCAAGTATGGAACTCTAATCTTAAGCAGCAACCTAGAAGGAAAAGGGAGCCAAATCCTGAAATGTTATGGTAACAACGCCATCTTTACTAAATATAACTAGACCAGCTCTTGTAAACCCTAAATGGCAGTGCTGTAATTGGCCAAATCCCCAATACAAATTGCACAATACATTAATAATTTACACAAATTAAAAATTCTCAGTCTTCTCTTAATAAAGAAGTGCTTACATGTTCCATTTCCATTGAAGCAGAGATGGTAAATGCAAATGCCGATGAATTTACATATAAGTAATCTCAATGATTTGAAGACTACGAATTAGGCATTGAAGGCAAATCACCAAGGCTTCTAACAAGAATGCTGCTGATTGTCTGATATTACAAATTTCAAAACACATACAAAAAATTCACGCATTTTTTACCTTTTCTATTTTTCCAATTGATGGAGGTTTTGGCCGTATATCTCCTGAATTGACTATAAATTTGAGTATTCATACTGGAAATACATTTTTCATCTTATCTGTTTCCTACAACACATATTCGCAATTCTAAACAATAAAATTGCCGATGTACCCCTCAACTATCTTGAGACAAAGTTTTCTGACGAGTAAGATATATCAAGAATAAAATGGAAGAGTACCTTATAAACAACCAACTATTAGCATTTACATTATAAATCATTCCAGTTTTTCTTCAACTAAAATTTCCAGTAATAGCCAAAATCAAAATTTGTATTTACAAGATAACACATCCATTTCTTAAATTCAACTCAGTACAGTATGGAACCTGCATGCATCACTCAACTCTTCCAATACTTTTTGTCTTCTCTTTCTTCTCCATCAACAATTAATCATCCATTTCTCTTCTTATTAGTAATTATCTTCAGCATGTTTGCCTCACGTTAAAAGTTTACTTACAAGTATATATAAATATATATAAGTTAAAAATAAAAATAAATAACATTTTTATGGGGGAAAGTTGCAAATAAGAAACTATTGACATTGACAGCAATCTAACAGTTACCATCCAAAATATGTAGTTCTTTCCTAAGAGTTATAATTCCTTTCAAGAATAGTCTAACATGCTTAACTTGGGGTCATTCTCCACAGAACTCCTCTAGAAAACGCACGTTTTCGGTAAAGAAAATTCAAATACTCAAATCCATGATGAACACCTTGAGATCTCTCTCCCGTCCACAAAACGCACATGCACACTTACAGACATACAATTTTTCATCGCAAAAGTCAAAGTAACACCAAGTAAAACAAACAAAGTCCAAGAAATTCAATAATTCGCCAAGAGAATTTATTTACTTGAAAGAAAGTTAAAATTTTCAAAACAGAAAACATCAAAACTTCAAAAGGGTACCTTTTCAGGGCCACCCCCTTTATCCGGATGGTTCTTGATAGCAGCTTTCTTGTAAGCCTTCCTTAAATCATTCTGGGACGCAGTCTTGGACTCCCCAAGTTCATTGTACTTGGTATTATCACTCTGTTTTGGAGCTCCCCCCCCCCCAAACATGTTTTGTAATAAATTGGTCAGGTACAGATACTTCCACAAGCATAGATAAAAATGCACGCAGTCAATAGGCCTATCAAGAACTATTTTGGCTATCTGGGGTTTGTAAAATTCACGTAGCAGGACATGAGATACGAATGAAGGAAGAACTCAGGAGACTGCAGGCTGAAGGATTTTACAAAGGAGATTTTAACGGTTGGGATCGGGCCTAGGGCAGAAAAAGATCTTGGCCCTTGATTTATAATAACATGTGGCTCCTGATTTTTCAAGTTAGTGCATTTTCATTTTCAATCTTTGAAAACTGATACTTTAACCCCCATATCTTACTTTTATGGGCACAATTCACCTTTTTGGTTTTCTGACTAAAAAAATGTAAAATACATGGCCTGATCCTGATGGATGCCACCATGTATAATAAACTTGAATTTTAACTTTAGTTTAATAATAGTTACTAATAGTAAGGTAGGTTTTTCCCCTATACATATGAATTGTGCTATTAAGAAACAGTAATACTTTATAGCACCATTGATGTCAAGTACCAGTACACATGGCATCATGTGATTAATTAAATTAGTTGGCTCACATGTACGTGTCAGTAACTCAACTTATCATTTGATACCACGTTTATTGTCACATATACTTGTGCTTCTTTAAATGATTATAATTGCTCTTCAAAATTAGTTGTTCTCCTTATCACTACTCCTCTTTAAATTCTAGATTCACTGTTGAAATTGAAAATAGTATTTTAGTATAGTTTTTGTTAGGGAATGCAACAGTAAGATTGTAATAAAAGGAAAAGATTTGTGACAGATAGAGAAGATTCGGGAAGGCTGAATTTTTTGGAATAAAGATACAAAACAATCATTTATTGCTTTTGTACTTATAAGAGAGAACTCTCTTTTGCGGTAGGTACAAACAACTCTGCAACGGAGGTCTCCTTTCTATTGTAAAAAAAAAAAAAGAGAACAATATTTTTTTGTCCATCTTTATTATTCAAAAAAAGTCAGTGTTCACAAATTTTCTTTTTCCTTCATAAATAACCTCCTTTCATCACAATCTTACCACTCCATACTATACTAATTTTATTTTAGTTCATATATTGAGAGCTTGTTCTTTGGAGCTTTATCAAAATAAAAAATTTATCGAATCAATGTCAACCACATTTTTCTTTCCGATAATCCTTCTTTACATTTGCACATACATTCTCGTATAAATCTAATTCTCTTTTATCACGAAGCTCCAAAGAACAAGCTTGAATTGATGATTCTTGATTAAGCTCCAATAATAGCCATTTATCACCGTCCATTGGTTCACATTTGTAAAGGTTTTTTTATTTTTCTTTTTAAAGATCGGAAGAGCACACGTTAATTTTTTGAATCCATCAACTTGCTGCAAACAAGTTGATTATATGTAGATGACTATTTGATGGAAAATATAATCTAGACTAGACAAGTTGATGAAATTGCATGTGGATTCAAGTAGTTTTCTTATGCGTGCACATGAGGAAGCAAGTGGATTATTAGTTGGATCATCTACAACTTTGCAAGTTGATGTCAAGATTAGATATTTTAGTTAAAAAGTTGTAATTTATAATTGTCATTTTACCCTTCCATGTATCTATAAATAGGGGTGGTATGCTTCATTCTAATGACTATCAATCAAGTGTGAAAAATTCCTCAATATAGTTACTTCTCTTGTGCTTCTCCATATTCATATATATTGTCTTTAGTCCCTTTATTTTTATAACGCGTTATCAACAAGAAGTTCTAACCTATTGAGCATGGTGTTGTAGCCAAAGTTAGTGAAGATTCAAACAAGTTATTCTTTCCTCATATCGGAGATATAATTTCTAAGCCATTTTTCTACCACCTATAATGGTCGGTTCTCATTATGTTTATACATATACTATATATATATGCTATACACCTATTAATGGCTGGATCTATATGTTATGTCATCCTTAAAGTATTGAATTTATTGTTTATATATTGCCCTTGAAGGGATATAAGTTGTTGCTAGGTACGGTCTTTGTGAACAGTTTATGTTTCTTAGCAAAACATTATGTTGCTCCCGAAGAAGCACGTAAGAATATATTGTTATTCTTGAAGAATATCACATATTAGTAGACCATATTGTTCTTGAAGAGCAAAAAGGAGAAAATTACAAAACTCATATATGTGGTAGTTGATGTTCTTGAAGCAACACAACTAGAAGTCTCATATATGTTGATATTCATAAAGCTAGACGACTTTATGGTATGACTATTTATGTTTACTAGTTATGGCATGTGCGTTGCACGCGTCGTCAAGTTCACATGGAATATATTTGCAGACAAAAAATAAATAAATTAAATATTGCTTCAAATAACTAACAAATGAATTCAAATGTAACATGTAGAAAATACCCCTTTTTGCAATGCTTCGCAGATGAGTGGCGCAACTTTCTTTAGCCCAAACTTGAAGAGGAACGGTGTCTCGTCGACATTAATGGAATAGCTCTGAATCTACACAAAGTCGATGTCACCTTCCAGGTTCTTCACCAATATTTTGCCTGAGAACATCAAGTAGGAGATCATGGTGGAAGTTCCTTATATAACAATATTTTAGTCTTTATTTCACTTTCTAGAGTTCATCATGTAAAAATAAAATAAGGTTAAAGAACTTAAATCCACTGTACTCATGCATGGATATGAAAACTTATGTAGAAAGCATGCTTTCTATCCTTGTCTTTTTTCTGATTACATAAATAAATACCTAGAGACAATTAAGATCGATCATATTCCATACATGACCATTAAGCCAATATGAGATAAGAATATCACCTTCATCAATCACCAAGGACAAGTTAAACTTGATTTCATGTTTTTTATATTCCAACTTAATCTTGATCATCTTTTTACTCCTCAAGGTCATCTTTTTCCTAACAAATTAATTCTCATCACTAATTAATTCGATTGTAAAAGCTAAAAAAAATGATCATGCAATGCAACCTCAGTATCAGCATTTCAATCGTTTTGAACAATGTGCCTATTAGTTAGTAGTCACTAATAATAATTTCATAGGTTTCAAATCCTTTCATATTTCATTTTCCATTTATAATAACGAGATTGAAGAGTTAATATGAATTGGACTTTAGATTATCAATTTCGCTAGATTCAAGAGAATGTTTTTGATTGATGCACACACGATTCTTATATATACCATACACAAATCGTGTGATACATCAAACAGAAACTAGTGCAACGTTAATTATTAACGGGAGGGAGTTCAATGTAATAACATCTTGTATTCTCTTTTATTTTACTTTTTTTTTTATATGGTAAGATAAGGACAAATCTCCAAGATCAAGATTCTTGATTTTTTGATTCTATGAAATCTGTACAAAGTGGAAATATTTGTTATGATGCAAACAATATATCTGTTTAGTCTCATTATTTGATCAACTACAACCTCACAACTCTCCAAGTTCAAACATATAATAGAAACCCTAAAATGTGAAATCTGCCATTTGATCTTTTAAAAGTTCAAACAAGCAGTTGGATTCAAGATTCTTCTGAAATCTACCTCCCAAATTACTTTAATGACAAAAGAGTAATCAAACTATGAGGCTGGGGTGGGTAAAAGGTCTAGTTTAGAGAAGGGGCAAAAAACATATAGAGGGAAAGACATGAATAACAAAAATAGAACTAGAACTCATCCAGATTAGTTACGGCAGCATTATCTTTCTGAATCTCCTAGTGAGCACAACAATAAAGACTTGATTAGTAGTTACCTACTGAGAAAAAAAACTTTTCAATGAAGGCACATCAATATAAAACCAACAATTCAGTTCACATTTGGCTGACATGAGCTCAATCATTGAAAACAAATTTGCATGTTGCTTAGGTTACAGTAAGCATTTGTATACTTCAACAGCATTCTTGTCTAAACAACCTCATAAGAAAATTATTTAAAAAATTTTAATGACAGCCATAAATAACCAAAAGGATCTGGTTCGCTATGCCATTGACCTACTAAACTCTCATACTATGAGAATAAATTAAAATATAGCCTCAGGACTATAGAACAAATTGTAAACCTAGATTCGAAGATTATGGCACATTTCGTGATTTCTGTAAAATCAAAAAACTTACAGGAAGAGTTTCCCATATAGCTTCATCACTCATGCGGTCATTATCTTGATGTCATAACGCCTTGAATATTATGCTTCATCAATAAGAAATATGAAAAGATGTAAACTTAAATTACAAAAATCGTTTTCATTATTTTCTATGACAAGTATGTAAGCATGGTGGAAAAGCTCAAAAGGGTAGGGTGATAGAGCACTATGCTAACAGATTTTTTTTTTTAATTTTTACCTTTTTTTTGCCACTCGAAATAAGAGCAGAAAGAAATGTGGACAATCAAGAAGATGTTTTTCCTAAAACAAGAACTTTCTGGTGACACAGTAAGGGCAAAGTTTTAATTAAAAAAATGGTATGGAAGTTTCTGGCACCTTGTAAACTTACGATAAAAAAATTAATATACAATAAAAATCAAACCTACATAACAAAAATTAAGATACATTAGCTAGATAGTGTGATTTAGTCACCATGTGACACAACATCAAAAATACTTGTCTTATTTTCAGGATACACTTTCTCCTTATATCAGGTGGGTCTATTTTCGAGATCAATGGGAACCAATTTGATATTGTCATGTAAACATAAAGAAACATCTCAATCCAAATTCACTACCATCTAAAGCAGGGCAGAAAATTATTTTAATTATAAGATTGGGCAAACACAAAGACGAAATCAACAATCATATTGCGCATCTCTTTTTTTCCCCTTTTATTTCGTAAGTTTAAACTTTAATTAATAATCCATTCTAAAAATCAAGCCGATCCCAAGCATATCATAAGTTCTAACTCTTCAAATAGTTTACAACTTTCACAATGGTAGTATATACTTTAACAAATAGAGGTCACTCTTATACAACCAAAATGATTAATGAAAAAATAAAAACAACCAAAGGTGAGTGATTACAGACCTTATAATTCCTGATAATCCATACGTGTTAGGCATATAAGTAGTGATAATTGATATATACCCTGTAAATACAAAATCTCATATCGAGTTATAAGATAAATATAAAATAAAAATCAAACCTCACTAACAAAAAAATAATTACGAAAAGCAACAGAACCAAAATACAGCAAGGGGGCAAGGTAAACTCGAAACGGAAAAGAGAGTACCTGGTGGTTCCATCAAAAAGAGGTAGGGGTTCAGGTGTTGAACCCAGTGAGGGGAGAAGAATCTCTTGCACACTTCTGCAATTTCACATAATCGCCATTACTAAACTTCATTACATTTTTCCAGATTCAAAAAAAATTCATGAATCAAATTTAATAGAAACTTCTAAAGATCCAATCCTTTATCCCAAATTTTCCTTCATCTCAATCCCTTTTTCCTTCATAACCCCAAAATATCCCTACGAATTTTATCCTTCATAACCCAAATTTCACCCACTAACCATGATCGAAATCCTAGGGGTTGTTTGAACCTCTTTATTTTTTCTATTTATAAATTCATCTACTATGATTTGATTGTTGATTTGACAACTACTCAACAATCATTACACATTTTAAATTTCAATTAAATCTCTACCACTTATTTTCACTCATTATAAATTCCCTTTATAAATTGCAAAAATAAAGAGCTTCAAACAAGCTCCTAAGAAGATTACGAACAAAAACTTGAGGTACAAATCGTAGCAAGAATTTGATGAAGCTTACCTGCTCGCCGATAAGCAACGAATTGGCAGAAGCGACGAGAAATCACCGGCGATGGGCAGTTGGTAACGCTTCGTTTTGTCAAACAAAAAAGGAGCATAGATATTTGTGTTGGGTTGAAGAAGATTCAAGAGGAAAAGCAATCGGCTATCAGTGTGGGCTTTAGCAAACTTTTGGCCCAAGATTTTAATTAAAAAAAAAAGGGAAGTTACTATTTTAGAAAACAGTAACCGGAGTTAGCTCTTTTATAGTATAGGATATTAGCATTATATATTTCATTTTGTGTCTGTTGAAGTATTTGTTTCAAGAAATTGTTTCATATACGAAGGCACTTATACTTGGCAAGTTAGCAAAAGAAAACTACGATGTTAAAATTTATCTCCATTATGCATCAACAGAATTTTTGAGATTAAATCTGTACCTACTGGTGGGTACTTGCATACGGAACAAATTTTGTATGATAAATATATGAGTCTAGTATCATGAGATTTTTACCATTCCAAAATCGGACATCAAATGAGTGAGATATGATTTTTCTAAGCAACTATGCCAGTGTTGTCTAGATTATAGTTTAGTCTTGCGTGGTATAGTTCTTATCACATTTGCTTGTTCTATGTGTCATAATTGTTTCTCATACTTTTCATTTATAGATTAAACTCATACATAAGCTCAAAACGTAAAGAATGATTAGATGCAATGATTGTATAAATATTGAGAATTCATGAAATCCAACTATATGACAAGATATATTCAGAGGTAGTCAAGTAGTTATGTGTGGTATTTCAGGGAATGAACTTTTGTTATGGAAATCAACAAGGTTACAAAATCTTCAAATTTAGTACTTGAATATATATACATCTCTCATGCTAATATCCATTATGAACTAAGTTATGTGATCTTTCAAATCCAATATGTATGTGTTAGTACACTTTATATAAAACAATTGTTATTGATATATCCAAGTTACTAATCTTATTCTTGATTTTTATGATAGTTTTAAAATGGCAAATTTGGCAAAGATTGATTTCTTAGCTCTTGATATCACCCGAAAAAAGTACTTTTATGGATATCAGATGTCGAGATTCACTTAGAATCTATAGGTCTTGGCAAAACAATACAAAAAAATAATAATACTACACGCCAAGAAAAAGCCAAAGCTATGATATTCCTTCATCTTCACTTGGACGAAGGATTAAAGAATAAATATATCATGGTGAAAGATCCTGAAGATCTGTGGAGATGTTTAAAAGAACGTTATGACCACCAAAAGACTGAGATATTGCCCAGAGTTCTTTGTGAATGGTTACGTTTAAGGCTACAAGATTTTAATTCAATAGCGGAATATAATTCAGAAATGTTTAAAATCATCCCCAAACTAAAACTATATGGAGAAAGGATTACTGATGAGCAAATGTCAGAAAAAACATTTTGACATTTCATGCATCGAACGATGTGCTCATACAGCAGGAATACTGAAAACGAGGATTTAAAAAGTATTCCGAATTAATCTCATGCTTGCTAGTAGCCGAATAAAATAATGAGCTATTGATAAAGAACCATGAATCCCATCTAACTGGTTTTACAACATTCCCAGAAGTAAATGTTATGTCATCTAACTGTGGATATGGACGTGGACAAAGTCGTGGTCGTGCTAATAATAGTGGCCGGGGTCGATAGCATGTTTGGCATCCTGATGGATATAATCCCAATCCTTCAAAGTTTAAGAAATATGCACATGATGAAGGAAAAGGGAAATCACATCATGCTACTAGCTCAAAGGCACAAGATTCTATATCCTATAGATGTAGTATAAAAGAGCATTGGTTACATACCTGTCGTACTGTCAAACATCTTATGGAATTATAACAAGCATCCCAAAAGGAAAAGGGAAAGAATGTGGAAGCAAATTTCAGAAATCAAGTAAATACTTCCAATTTTGATCCTTCAGAAATGATCTATCTTGATACCACAGATTTCTTTGAACAAGCTGATGGAAAAATGCTCTCTAGTGATGATGTAAAACTCTTGATGGAAGATTAATAAATCAAAGCATCATCTAATACCAAAATTATAATAGTTATGACTATTCACATTTTATGTTTTAGTATGTACGCTTATTTTGTATTCGGCGTGTTATCTTAATAAATAACAACTTAGATGTTTTACATTATTTATTATAAGTTTTTTCCTTTTTGAAGAACATGAACACTAACATTTCTTCAAATGTCTCCAAGATTAGAAAGATATTTGATTAATAGATGGTGGTGCAACAAATACCACCCTCAAAAGAAAAGAATATTTTAAAAACTTGATTATAAGGAAATCTAATGTCAATACATTATCAGGTTCTGTAAATCTTATTGAAAGCTCCGGAAGAGCTATCATTAGATTACGTGAAGGCACGAGATTTATAATTAATGATGCTTTATACTCCACCAAATCAAAGAGAAATCTATCAAGCTTCAAAGATATACGTAGAAATGGATACCATGTTAAAACTACAATTGAAAACAATATAGAGTATCTCTATATTGTTTCAAATGATACATGTGTACTAGAGAAGTTACCTATAGTAACTTCTAGTTACCTATAGTAACTTCTAGTCTCTACCATACAAGCATTAGTATAGTTCAAATAAATGTTTTGTTGAACATGAAGTTTGATGTTCCAAAGGATTTCATTGTTTGCCATGATCGGTTAGGCCATCCCGATCAATAATGATGCGAAGAATGATTGAAAATTCAAATGGAGATAACCTGAATAACCAGAAGATTCTTCAAACTAATGAATTTCTATGTACGGCTTGTTCTCTATGAAAAATTAGTCACAAGACCATCACTAGATAAAATTGGGACTGAATCCCGAGCATCTCTTGAATGAATTCAGGATGATATATGTGGGCTCATACACCCTCCACGTGGACCAGTTAGATATTTTATAGTTTTAATATATGCATCTACTAGATGGTCACATGTAAGTCTATTATCTACCGCAACTTAGAGTTTGTGAGATTGCTTGCTCTAATTATTTGATTACGAGCACAGTTTTAAGATTATCCAATCAAGACAATTCGGCTCGATAATGCTAGTGAATTTACATCCCAAGTTTTCAATAATCATTGTATATCAATTGGGATAAAAGTTGAATATCATATAGCTCATGCTCATACACAAAATGGTCTAGCAGAATCATTAATTAAACGCCTCCAATTGATTGTTAGACCTTTACTCATGGGAACAAATCTCCCTGTTTCAGCATGGAGACATGCTATTTTGCATGCAGTAGCACTTACACACAGGAGGCCAAATCTTTTCATAAGTTTTCCCATTTGCAATTGGTTAATTGGTCAGGAACCAAATATTTCCCATATTAGAATCTTTGGTTGTGTTTTATGTGTGCCTATTGCTCCACTAGAACGAACCAAGATAGGTCCTCAAAGGAAACTGGGAATATATGTAGGCTATGAAACATCTTCTATAATAAAATATCGTGAACCCAGACGGAAGATATTTTTACAATAAGATTTACCGACTGTCATTTTGACGAGACAGTATTCCCAGTATTAGAGGGAGAAAAGAACAAGCTGGAAAAAGAGATTACTTGGAATGCATCATCTTTGTCTAAACTTGATCGTCGTCATGGACAGTGTGAACAAAAAGTTTAAAAGATTATTTATTTGTTAAGTATAGCCAATCAATTACCATATGCATTTACTGACCTTAAAAGAATAACCAAGTCTTACATTCCAACTGAAAATGCTCTACTTAAAATTGATGTCCAAGAAAGACAGTCTATGGCCAATGTATCTAAAGTACGCCTGAAGCATGGTAGGTTAGTTGGTTTCAAAGACAAAAGCTCTAAAAGAAAAAGGAAGCAACAAATTAAGATGGTCATGTTGAGGCAAGCACTCTTGTATAACATAATCAAAAAACTCCAGAAGAAGTTCAGGTACCTGAGAATAATGATAATGAAAAGATCTCGATAAATTATGTTCACAGGAGAAAGAAGTGGAACCGAAAAGAAATAAATGTCGACAATACTTTTCCATGCGATGTTGCCTTGAGTATTATAAATGAAAACGAGGATGATGAACCAAAATCAGTCGACATATAAGTGTTGGCTAAAATGGAAAGAGGCAAAAAAAGCTAAATTCGATTCACTAGAAAAACAAAAAGTTTTTGGGCATATTATTCAAACCCATGAAGGGAAAAAGTCTATTGGTTTTAAATAGGTTCTATATGAAAGATAAATGAGAAAAATGAAATCGTGAGATACAAAGCATGACTTGTGGCACAAGGATTTTCTCAAAGTCCTAGTATTTATTATGAAGAAACATATTCCCCCTTCATGGATACTATTACATTAAGATATCTAGTTAGTTTGGCTGTACATGAAAAACTAGATAAGTGTCTAATGGTTGTGGTCACAGCCTATTAATATGGCATACTTGACATTGATATCTATATAAAAATCCCGGAGGGATTTAAAATGCCTAAATCATATAGTTCAAAACCTCGAGAATTATTTTTAATCAGACTACAAAGGTTACTATATGGTTTAAAACAATCTGGTCGTATGTGGTATAACTGTTTTAGTGAATACTTGTTGAAAGGAGGATATAAGACTGATCTCATTTGCCTATATGTTTTTATAAAGAAATCAACAATTGGGTTTACCATTATTACATTATATGTCGATGATTTAAATATCATTAGAACTCTCGAAGAGCTCCTGAAGGTAGTTGATTATTTGAAGAAAGAAGTTGAAATAAAGGATTTGAGGAAAACAAAATTTTGCATTGGTTTGCAAATTGAACATTTAAATGATTGAATTCTCATTCATCGATCAGCTTATACTAAAAAAGTCCTCAAAAGATTTTATATGGACAAAGCACATCCATTAAGTACTCCAATAATCATACAGTCTCTTGAGGTAAATAAAGATCCTTTTAGACCATGAGTAGACAATGAAGATATTCTTAGTCTTGAAGTACCATATCTAAGTGCTATTGGTGCCCTCATGTATATTGCTAATAACATAAGGCTCTAGATATAGCATTTGCCGTGAATGTGTTAGTAAGATATAGTTCTGCTTCAATAATTAGGCATTGGAACATAATTAAACATATCGTTATCTTCGAGGAACGATTGATATGAGATTATTCTATCTAATTGTTCCATGCCAGAATAAATAAGATATGCTGATGCAGGATATTTGTCTGATCCACATAAAGCTAGATCTCAAATAGGTTATCTCTTTACCTGTGTTGGTACTGCCATATCTGTAAAATAGTCATCTGAAGGGAAGTTTTATAAATCCGTCTACTTATTGCAAATAAGTTGATTATATGTGGATGACTATTTGATGGAAATTATAATCTAGACAAGTTGATAAAATTGCAAGTGGATTCAAGTAGTTTTCTTAGACATGCAAGTGGGGGACCAAGTGGATTATTAGTTAGATTATCTATAACTTTGGAAGTTGATGTCAAGATTAGATATTTTAATTACAAAGTTGTAATTTATAATTGTCATTTTGCCCTTTTATGTATGTATAAATATAGGTGATATGCTTCATTTTAATGATCATCAATCAAGAGTGAAAATTTCTTCAATATATATTTGCTTCTATTGTACTTCTATATATATATATATATATATCTTATCTTCTTTAAGCCCTTTAGTCTCGAAAAATTCTAGTTGAACGAAAAGAGAGACAAAAAAGTGACAAAATTGACATGTGAATTATGTGATAAGTGTTGATGTTAATGTGATATGATGTGTTGAAAAATAAAATTGTGCCATGTGTCAATTTTGTTAGATTTTTTGTATAAATGTTTGTTCAAATAGCACAACTCCTTTAGTCTAATAACAGTCAAAAGACAATTGTCATTTTTTTTTGGCCTTTTTCATATAATAACTAGTAAATATACGTGCAATACACGCATTCCATTTTATTTTTAGTTTAAATCCGCGTAGATATTGTTATATAATTTGTGTAATTAATAACATATGAAATATTAATAATATTTGCTTTAATAATAAGATAACACAAAGTACATCATATAACATATAGTACCTTTCTATGGATGAAATTCCAAATCTAAAGTAAATGGCACATATTTTCACTTTAAAAAAATCATAAATTGAATTATAAAGTGGTTCATCTGATTGTTTATTAAGCTTGTTTTTTCATTTTTAAAACATCTAATATAAACAGGAAGTAATTTTCATACATGAAGTTCCATATTTATATAAGTAAAATAAAATAATATAGTATAAAGACTTGAGAAAATAAACATATTAGAAACTAAACATAAAAGCTAAAAGTATGATGCACCTTATTAAAAAAATAAGTATGTACAATATTATCGTCGTATAGTTAACGATTTATAAGGTAAAATTTGCTACTATTCTACCAATTAATTATATAATTTTTTGGACATCAAATTACAAGTTAAGAAAACGAAAAAGAAGAAAATTACAAAAGATGAGTAAACATATAGATGCATTACACATGTGTATTTGAAAATTACATAAACATAAACATATGGATGGACATAGTGATTTTATACATGCTCATTTTCAAAACTCATCACAAAATAAAAGCTCCAAAAATTGAAAAGAATGCAAGAGTACAGAAATCAAATGTATCTTTAAAGGTTACTATTAAATAAAGAAATGCATCAAAGACATCAAAGTATTAAACCAAATGATACTTAATATTACTGATAATTATTTAACAATCACATATACTAATTATATAGAACTCTCTTGAAGATTTTGAGATAGTTAAAGGGATTTGTTCCAACATAAATATCAAAGCACTTAGTTTGCACTAATATAAGAAAGATATTGATATGATGGTTTCTACTATATATATGATATGATGCAAATAAGAAAAAATATTGATATACAATGTAGAAATATGGCCGCTTCAACCCTTGATCTTGAATATTAATATCAAAGTACTTAGATCAAGTAAACATATATAAGAATGATACTGAAATGCTAGTTTTATTATATTAATGCAAAAAAGAAAAATCTCAATATACAATGTGTGAGATTAGCAAGATTTAAAAGAAGAAGAAGTAGTAGTGGTAGTAGTAGTTTTTTGGGATGGTGTGACTTAGTAAGTTTTAAGAAAATTAAAAAAAAAATTAAAAATGTAGAACTTGGGTAGCAAAAAAAAGTCTAAAAGCTACTGTTCAATAAACAGTGAAATAGCCTTGGCCTTTTTATATAGTGGAAAGAATTAGAGATAGAGAGATAAAATAATGAAATTATATTTTCGAAAAAAAAAATTAATGAAATAATGTATGTGGGACAATCGAAGTACTGCTTTTTCATCCTCCCGCCCATATGTCATATTTAGCCCAAAACACATGTAACAAACCCAAAAATCCTGTCGTCTGAACCCGTTAACCCACCCACCAGAAATAATTCTCTTCCCCTGCCGTTGCTGTTTACCACGACGCCCCCCCGCAGGCAGACGGCACCGCCAGGTTCTCCGTCAACGTCCACCACCAGTCGCCGCTAAACTGGTTTCAGCTCGCAGCTGGAGGAGTTTTCCAGCCAGCCGTCGTAGACTTGCAGAAAAATCCCTCGATTCTTTCTCGTGAGTTTCATGTTTATCTTTTTTTTTTTTAATCAGTATGTTTATCTGTGTTTTTCATAGACGTATATAGTTATATCGTATTATTTAAGTTCGTTTCATTGGATTTTTATTACGGTTACGTCCCCCGTTATTATTTATTTGGCTGGGGAATGGGGATTCAACTGTTTATTGCCAAACTGAAAGACACGAATTTTCACCTTTCAAGAACTTAAGTCGATTTTAATGAGCATTCTTGAAAGAATCTAGCTGTTTTCTTCATAACTTCCATCTCTCTTGTAGTTTGTTCAAGCATTTTCACGTCAGTTGGGAGCTTATCAATTTATCAGTTACTGGTCGAGATAGCTTTTGCAGTTTATTGTGTACACATTAGAAATGCTCTTGATATTTAACCCACAAATGCCATGTTAGAAACAATGAATTAATTAATAGTACTCCAGTAAGAAAAGAGAGAGATTTTGATGCATTAGTGTCTTCTATTTTCCCTTTCCTCTCCCCTCGAAAAGGAAACATCAAATACAGCTTCTTTGAGATTTTTGGTATACCTGTACAAGGTTATCGTGCCAAAATTCCTACTAGTCCCGATGTTGTCCTGCGCCATTCATCTGAGGTAATTGGAAACTCAGATGTGGGTTCCCAGTGGCCTCCCGGTGTATGGGGGCTTACATCCCACCATCATTTGGCGGGAGATCATTTTTAATGTTCTCTTTGTTGTTTCCAAGCTATTTTTGGCTTTCAATTTTCTGCAATACAAAACTTTACTTTCAGATATTTGAAAATGCCTTTTCAAAGAAAAAAGAGGGGGAAAAAAAGAGAAAGAAAGAAATGAAGAAAAACTGTAAAGAAAATTCAAAAACACTGATTTGAGCGTTTTCACTGAAAACACCTCAAAAACTGAAAATGCAGAAAATTTCCCTTGTCTCTCAGCATAAGGTTTTCACTCACTTTGACATCCCCTTCCCTTATACACCATCCCTCTCTGCCTTTCCTTCTTTCCAACCCATCATATCTGGCAGGAGATTTATGAATAGATTTTAGTTCTTTTACTTTCTTTGGGAGAACTCTAGAATATCTTCTTGCTTTTCCTAAAACACTGCACGCAGAGGTATCCCCCTCGCACTTATTGTGCAATTTACTGGTCAATTTTCTTATGATGGGCTTATAGTTCGTTTAATTTCTGTGATTCCATTAATTTTGTATTGCTGATGCCCAATCTGTATTCAATTTTCCAATTATATATATAAATATATATAGATAGATAGATTCCCTTTTGCTGGAAAATTGACGTTAAGGTCTGGGAAGTGATTCTAAATCATGTTAAGTCTTGTAATTCACAGCAAATGCGATGCACTAAATATTTGTCAACTGTGGCTGATAAGCGACTAAAATTCTACCAGAATTGTCGGCCACTGTGATTCTGGAGTCCTCATGGAAGTTCATGAAACATTATGATTCTCTTTATTGTTTATTATCGGTTTTGAAGCTATTTGTGTTTTTATTCTATTAATTTTATGTATTTCCTTCAAGTGTACACTCATCTGCTTCTATATCAGTTGTCTGTGTTCGGCATGGTAAAGTTGCAAAAAGTTTTGAGGAGAGCTATTTTGTTTTTAGCATCGAATGCCTTTTTTTCTCTGGCAACCAGTATTTTGTAGGGGCTTCTCGTTGGGAAAAAAACATATCAAAAGAATTTTCCTCAGAATTCCAAACCAAAAGTGTTTTCAATTTTGAGAAATAGTTTGCCAGAATGAGAAGCCAAATGTCTTTTAGGCAATCTTGAAATAGACACTCAAATTGAAAATTGAAATACCTTTAATTATTAACTAGCAAATGTGTGTTTGGGTGGGTGGGTGGGGGTGTGTGTGTGAGAGAGAGAGAGAGAGATTTGAATTATTAATTTGTTTTCTTATTCATACATTGTATTGCAGAAGAGATCAAAAGAAAGAGCAAGTGTACTTTTTTAATAATGGGGAAAAATGAAAAAAGCGGGTTAGGAAGGGCTTTAGTGAAGCACCACAACCAGATGATTAGGGAGTCAAAGGAGAAGGGTAAGTACTACAGGAGCCAGCACAAGAAGGTACTGGAGTCTGTGATAGAGGTCAGCGATATTGATGCTGTGATCGAACAAGCCGACGAAGCCCATCGACTGTTCTCCGACCTAAACCCTCAGTCCAAACTCATCAATCTGTAAGCCCTAACTGACAATTTTGATTTTTGTGTTGAGTCCTTTTGTTTTAATTCTTTTGCGTGTGGTTATGATTTGATGTGTACTGTAGGATATGAACTTTTGTTGTTGTGATGATTGCTCTTTTTCCATTTCTTCTGGGTTTGATGAAGGTGTATAATTTGGTCCTTTTGCTTTCTTGTTGCCATGCTTTCGTTCGAGGGTATTTATTTACTGTTCAGTCCATTTGGGCGTGCATGTTAGAGTTTCATGAATGTGTTTATGTGGTTGACTTTTATCTTAATGAACTAGTGATCAGGAGGTCAAAATATAAACAGAGTTCTTGGTTACGTCTTAGTAGCATGACCAAAAGAATTTAACTCTTTCAGACTTTGATGAAGAGGACATTATTTGTTATCTAAACAATTTGCCTGTATGTACAAGGCGGCGAACAATTTTATTATGTACTGGAACATTATTATCAAATAAAGAGTCAAAGTAAAGATTTTGAGCTTGTTTGATACTCATTATTTTTCCCATTATAATTTCGCCTACCGCTGATTTGGCCACTGCTCAACTATCACCACATATTTCAAACTTCAATCAAATCTCCACCACCATTTCAAGTTATTATAATTTTCCATTATAATTTAACTCACATAATGAGGATCAAACAAGCACTTTGTTGGAGCATGGAAAAAATTTTACTCTTAAAATTTAAAGATGCTCTTTATAAATAGTCTCTTGGAGATGCTTTTAGAAGCTACTTTTTTTTACTCATCTTAACCAGAATGATGATGTAACAAATAACTGCTCCTTTTTAGTGCCAGGGGTAAAATTAAGGGGCAAATTATTTATCTTCTCATTTTTATACTTTTCTTGTACTTTACACTTAGTTTCATTTGTTCAATGAAGGATTTGGGTATTTAGTTTCATTTGTTCAATGAAGGATTTGGGTATCTTTTTGTTCTTTCTAGTAATTTGATTGAGAGCTACATTATTTATGCAAGCGTTTAGTCATTGAAAATGGTTGCCTTCATCTACAGGTTAATATTCTTGCTGTGGTATAGTGCTTCAGTGCTTTGTCTGCACGTTTCCCTATGTTTTTTTTTTTTTTAAGCCAGCTACTTCTTTTTTATATATTTAGCAAGTGTTTGAAGCTCTTTATGGAACATTTTATGTGTAGAATTTATAAAGAGAATGTGTATTGGGAATGTAAAAAGGGGTGAAATGTGTGGTTGTAATTGAATAGTCATCAAATCAAATGTCAAATCAGTGGTAGGTAAAATTATAAATTGGAAAAAAAGAGGGCAAATAAAGAGCTTCAAACACCCTTTTATTATTATAGTAACTCTTACTGCTTCCCTTAGCAATGAAAAATTATTTTATTGAATATGGGAATAGGGAATCTGCTTTCAGCACTAGTCACATGACTCCTAAGGAGAGGAGGGAGCAACAGAAGAAAGAGGAGGCACTGCATGCAAGCAGTCTTCGGGTTCCTCGCAGGCATATATCTTTTCTATAAGTTTTTTAAGCTAATATTTGTCAAATATAATGTTGTAATTATACTTCTTTCCAGGCCACCGTGGAATGCTAAAATGTCTGTTGAAGAGCTTGATGACAATGAAAGACTAGCCTTTCTATCTTGGCGTCGAAGCCTTGCTAGGTCAGGCTCTTAGACATTAAATTATTGTCTAAATTGGACTTCAAATTTTGAATCATGTCTTTGGGGACACAGTTCTCTGACTTGTCATATATGATTAGTCCGTTTTCTATGCCCTTCCACCAGAATAACAAATAATTTCATCTTTCTTCTTCCTTAGAAAAGGATGCTACCTGTGTTATTATGCAGTATAAAAAGTGGGGATGTATATCTTACCATCTTGTATTGGTAAATTATTTTCCTGAAGCTAGATAAATGGGTGCCATCCACTTAGTTAATGTTATACACCTTATTTTGTGATTTTGTATCTCGTTCTTCTGATGGGTTGGGGCGTGGCATCTACCTCTAGGATGTTTGTAAAATTTTTTTTTACTGTAGTGTTTTTAACCTGTTTTGGTTTATCGTGCATCACTTAACTTCAATTTTTTGAAAGTCTTGTCAACTCTTCATTTTACATGCATTATTAAGTCTACTATCACAAATTGATCCTTGCAGACTTGAGGAGAACGAGAATCTGGTTCTTACTCCATTCGAGAAGAATCTAGATATATGGAGACAGCTCTGGAGGGTGGTTGAACGCTGTGATCTGGTGAGATAATGATTTCTCTTAGTTATTTACTGATGGGATACACTGTTATTGGTGCAAGAAACTCACTGTGGTTCGTAGTTTACTTATTTTCTTAGTTATTTACTGATGAGATATACTGTTATTGGTGCAAGCAACTCACTGTGGTTCGTAGTTTACGTATTTTCTTTGAAAATGCCATAAAGGTTGGTCAAATGAACGTTTTATTTAAACTAGATCCAAATATATGGATTCTTATGGGAATTATTATTGAGAAGATTTATAGTTTTTTAGTTGGAATTTTTGATTACTTAGTGTCTAGAATATGCTGCTTGATTGACTTTCATTTTGACATATTCAGTCATGTAGAAGATCTAATTAGTCTATATTCATAATGACAGGAATCCTATGAATTATTTCTGCACTTGATTTAGCATTTGATGATATGAGATGTATATGATGTTTCTGAGAAAGTGCTGTCTTGGGGCATGTCAAATTATTTCGGAAAATTTTTTCAAGAATTCTTACCAAACATGTTTGGCTGGTCTTATGGGCTTGCTTATTTTACTTATACCACCCAAACATGCTCTTATTTACAAGTTTACCATATATCAATGAGAAAATAATTTCAATCATCTCACCTCTGTTTTGAGTTTGAATTGCATACTATGATTTGTTCACAACCCTTTTTTTACTGTGTGTGTGTGTGTGTGTGTGTAATATTTCCTTTAGGCATACAGAAACTTTTCTTCAAAGACTGTGTTTTCATTTCTGCTCCCTATTTTTCCCCCTTTGCATAATAACTTCAATGGAATTTTGGAGGATTGTTACCTCATAGTTGTCTTTATCCATGATATCTGTTGATTCTTTTGAGATATCCTGGAAGTCGTTAGTAGAGGATTACTCTCCCTGTAATTATGATCACAGAAGAGAAAGATCTCAGTTAAATAGATAGGCTCACGGTCTTTTCATCTTTTGTTTGGAAATTGATTTTTTTTTGGGCATTTGTTCAGACTTCAGATCAATGTAGACCATAATTATCTTCAGAATTAAATGTTATTGATGCAGTTTCTTTGTTTTGTTATCATTTGGTTGGCATGACCTATTGGCAGTTGCACTTAAAGTTTAATTTGTAAATTCCTTTAGAAAACTTAAGGCCACTGGCAATTTTAGGATTGTTCCCCAGTTAGCAAACCGGCTCTATTTCAAAATAAAATTTGGTCAAACATATCACATCCACAAATGTTGTGGGACTCACGTGCACAGCACAAATCTTCACCGCTCATTTTCAAGCCCGTTCCTATTTCGAAATAGAAATAGTTTTGTAACAGGAGCATTTGTTGGCAGTTCTATTTTCTTGAGATGCTTTTCTTAAAGCTAAATTTCTTAGCGAGACAAGATCAGATTCTTTCATAGGTATTTTGAAGTTTAGACTTATGCAATTAATCTCTTATAAGCACCTTATAATGCATTGGGACACCTGTTATTCAGCATGCTGACTTGCCAACAACATAGAGAACATAAGCATCAACACACTAACAACTGACAAATCTTTATAGTTTCCATAGAACACATATATCCTTGTAAGTATTTGCCTTGTTCTATGTTTTTAGGGTGCTGCAAACCACGGGAATGATTATATATATTCCTTAGGACTTTTGAATTGAGGTCTTATAACTTTGCTACTGTTCCTTCCTTTGGTTTTCCATTTGTATCACATTAACATGTGATCCTGCCTTTTCTTTCTTCACACAGCTTGTAATGGTTGTTGATGCCAGAAACCCGGTTTTCTATCGCTGTCCTGATCTTGAGGTAATCTGGAAGCTTCTTTTTCTTTCTCACTTACCTTCCTCTTTTTGTGTTTGTGTATTGTGGTGGGTTTTTATTTTTATTTTATTTATTTATTTATTATTTATTATTTTAATTTAATTTATTTTATTTCATTTATTTTTTATTTTTTTTTTGGGGGGGGTGGGTGGGGTTTGAACATTGCAGTGTAAAGAAATGGAAATATTAGGCATTGTTTCTCACCGTTTGGTGTCCAGTGTAGGAGGATGACATTATGTTGCATTCATTGTACCACTACATATTGGATTCAGTTCCTTTTGAAAGGAGTGACACAGTTCTCTTGATTCTAAATAAATCTAATTAATGTTTTCTTTAAATGCTGAGTTTTTAATTATCAATTGACTTTATCCAAATCCAGGCGTATGCAAAAGAAATTGATGAACATAAAAGGACGTTGCTTCTTGTCAACAAGGCAGATCTTCTACCATTATCTGTTAGGTTGGTATTGTGACAAATTGTTTGCCATTGGCTGCCGGTGTTTCTAGCTTTACGATCATGGTAAATTTGATGTCTGGTCTTTACAGAGACAAGTGGGCAAACTACTTCCGGAAACATGGGATTCTCTTTCTTTTCTGGTCGGCAAAGGCTGCTGCTGCAGCTCTGGAGGGGAAAACGCTAAGTTTCTCCAATGGGATGCAGAATAATCCTGAAGAGCCCGTTGTTGCTGATACATACATATATGGAAGGGACGAGCTACTGGCCCGCCTGCAATTTGAAGCAGAGGAGATAGTTTCAATTAGGAATGGATCAAAGTCCGATGATGGAACCTCTGCTGGTGTGGTAGTTGGATTTGTTGGTTATCCCAATGTTGGGAAAAGTTCAACAATTAACGCTCTGGTGGGTGAGAAACGGACAGGTGTAACTTCCACACCTGGGAAGACTAAGCATTTCCAGACGTTAATAATATCTGATAAACTTACTCTTTGTGATTGCCCGGGATTAGTGTTTCCATCCTTCACAAGCTCGAGATATGAGATGATCGCCTCTGGGGTTTTGCCCATTGATCGGATGACGGAGCACAGGGAAGCTATACAGGTTGTCGCGAATCGAGTACCAAGATCAGTTATTGAGGATATTTACAAAATATCTCTACCAAAACCAAAGCCATATGAGTTACAATCGCGCCCTCCTTGGGCTGCAGAAGTTTTGAAGAGCATATTGTGCATCTCGTGGATATGTTGCCGCCAGTGGACTGCCTGATGAAACTCGAGCAGCACGTCAAATCTTGAAGGATTACATTGATGGGAAGATTCCTCACTTTGAATTGCCCCCAGACTTATCTAATGATGAAAACCACACTGAGGACTCTGCAGGACCCAGCTCAACCGAGGCGCTCGATTCAGATTCATCTGATGATGGAGTAGATACAGATGAGGAACATGAAGTTGCGCCTAGTCTAGAGCATGTATTGGATGATTTAAATTCATTTGACATAGATAATGGGTTGGCTTCCCGCAAGACCCAAGTACAGAAGAAATCCTCTGGTGCGCCCCATAAACAGCACAAGAAACCTCAGAGGAAGAAAGATAGATCGTGGAGGGTAAGAGATGGTGAATCTGATGGAATGCCGGTCGTTAGGGTCTTACAGAAGCCGGTGAATGCAGTCCCATTTAAGGGTTAACAGGCTTTAGTTCCTTCCAATTTTAAGGTTGGATCATAAATGCATGTTTACTGCTTCCTGTTTTGGTGTTTTTAACTTATTATGTATGATGTGTACTTGTAGAGTTGAACTATTATGCATTTTTTTTTTAATATCAAATGGTATACCGCAGAAGATTGTAATCTGTATAAACGATAGAATCCACATGGGATGGAAATAATGAGAAAGATGGATGCAATGAAATGTTAGAAGAGGAGTGTATTGTGGGTTGTCTTCTAGTTGAAAAGAGTTTTTGGTAAGATGGGCGCATTATCTAATAAGGTGAAGTTATCTTAAATGGTTCTTTGCATCCAATGGAAAGAGGTTACCTTATGAAATGATGTTACCTCATTGGATTGTCACAAAATACAGGACGGTGCTACTATCATACTTAACGGGCTGTAATCAAGAACCTGTTAAGAGGGGTAGGGTAAACTTTGGAAAGAATACAAAGTTCTTACTACCTCTATCTTGATTATTTGGTTTTATCTGTTTTTTCACAAGATTTAGGAAATGTTTTGGAAAGGTAAATTTTGTGATTTGTGTTATAATTTTTTATCTATTTAATGAGTTGAATTCAAAATTGATAGTTATAATTAAAGTATTAAATAAGGATAGATTTGTAAAGTAATGTAAATTAGACTCTTTAATATATGAATGAGATTATGTATTTGGGACATCTTAAAAAAAGGGGACCAAATAATTGGGATGGATGCAATGTATAAGTGTTTTACCTAGAGGAGGAGTTTCACCTCTAGTCCCTAAAAATAAACAAAAATTACTAGAAAAAATGAAAACAACTAATGAATAAATAAAAATTACATCATCAATGATCTCTAGCCCCTAAAAATTAACTCTAATGCCTTTTTTTTTTTAATTTCTCTCTTGACAAACTTCTTTTGGGAGCCACGAATAAACACCCCCACAAAAAAAAAAAGATTAATTTAAATAGAAATATGATCAAAATCCAATTATGTAACAACCTTGACTATAGGAAGCATAATTGCCAGTTCTTACAAAGTGTATAACCTCATTTCAAGGTAATTTTTCTATGGAAATAATTACAGAGACTCTGATTGCAAATCACAAGAAGTTAATAGTGATTTTTTTACCTTTTTATACTAACCGAACTCTATAACATGAGTTTGCGTTGTTTCCATAGAAATTTAGCAACTTCAGGAATTCAAACCTAGGCTTGTTTAACAGGGTCAAAACTTGAAGGAATAAACAATAATGATATATATTGTCTATGGAGCGAGGACATGAAAACAATAGGGTCAAAACATTGACACCCTCCCACTCTTTTCCAAAAAGCCAAAGCCAATATTTTATTGTTCTTCCTTGTCTTTAGTTGTGAACCAATACCGATATGACAATTCATAATATTCCAACATTACATTGTTCTTCATTCATGCGGTGGAGTTTGTACCATAATTCTCATTACCATTGTACTTGTGTTTCTACTTATCGTATCACTATCTCTATATGATAGAGTAGATAAATCTCACATTGATTAAATATAAGAATATAAATTAACATATAAATATTTAAACTACTCAATTTAATAGGATTTACTGCCACATACTATAAAATTAAGAAATGTGAATTAATATGGTTGGAAATATAAAATTCACACATAATTCCCTAGTGTACCATCATTTAAGACTAATTCAATTTAATTTGCTAACAAATTTATTAGTAGTTGGACTAAGGGTATATTTGAAAAAGAAATTAATTATTGAACCTTATAAGTGGGTTATAATGTGGGATAAATAAAAATAAAAATAGGCATATTTTTATGAGACGAAGAGAGTAGTTTTTAAGACAGAACCCTAAATCTTAATATATCACTTTTAGATGTCTAAAATGCACCGAGTATGCACGTTAACAAAGATAAGCACCCATTGGTTTTAGCAAGTGACTAGCAGAATGGTTTTTCTTTCTCAACTGTTAACACTCGGTGCTAAATTTCAACCTAAACGGAAAATGAAAAAATAGAAAGAATAATGTTAACAAAAAAATCCCCAATGGGGGTGGGAGGACAGTCCCACGTTTCAAATCATTGATTGGTCCAATTTATCATGGCTTGTTGGGAGAAAGGTTATTTTACATAAAAATAAAAGTTAGGGTTGTGCAAACGGGTTACGGTCTCGAGTTTTTGAAAGACTAAGACCGGACCAAACATCTTCGGTTCGGTCCCAGTCTCGGTTCTAAAAATAGCAAGCCCAAACGGTTTCAGTCCCGGTTCGGGCTCTGGTAATGAATTCGATTTTTTTCGGGATTTTCCGGACTTGTGAAAAAAAATTTTTATAGACTTAATAACGTAAAAACACATATAAATAAAGTTTATAATAAACAAATAGAAGAGCTTTATACGCAACAAAAGTATTAACATGCCTCTGTAAAGTAGAAGCACTAGACTTATTTGTATTTCTCATTTTTTTTATTTTAACAAATCTAAAATTATTAAATATTTGAAATATATATCCTAAATTGGAAAATAAATGTAAAAATCATAAATATTATATATACTTTATAATTTTAATAATTTTACAATACAATTTTGATATTTTTAAAAGGCAAAAGATAGGTAATTCCTACTTTATTATACATTTATAGGGATTAAATATTACAAAAATAATGTAATTATTAGAAATAAATAACACTTATAACTTAAAATAAAAGCAAGAAAATCAATTTCACATTTTTTACCAATAAGAAAACAACTTAAATAAATAAAATGATGTATAAGTACAAATTTTTCACGTCTATATATAAATATATTTATATATATTATATAATAATAGCATGTAACTTAAATAGAGTTAATAAATATATTCTAAATCCAAACAATTTTTTTAACAAAATCCTTACAATGTTGCAAATTTTAGTAACATTATATATTAACACAATTATTCTTGACTATTGCTTAAAAAATAATATAATAATAATAATTTTTAAAAAAGTTTATTGGCAAAAAAATTTCAACTTAAAAAAGAAATTTAGTGGTATTGCTTTAACTTTTTAATTGTCCCACATTAAAAGTTATGTAAAAAAGCAATATAATTGGAGCTTATAAATAAGATGAACATTTGTGTAAGTGACTATATAAATGAAATTTCGTGGACTTTGAAGCAAATTAATAATTGTCTTGGTTTTTTATATTTAGTTTAAAGTTTAAATGATTGTCCTACATTGAAAGTTTTGTAAAATGTCAAATAATCAGGGCTTATAAATAAGATGGGCCTTTTGTGCAAGTGACTATGTAAAAGAAATAGTTCTGATTCTTGCCTCTTGAATATTATGAAAAGTGAAAATTGAGTTTCAATTTATATATTTAAAAAAAAAGTCAATTGGTCTTTGACCGAGTTTCCGGGCTTTAAAAAAAGGGGACCAGACCGGACTGGTCATTTTGGCCACAAAGCCCGGACCATGACCAGCCCGTTCGGTCCTGTTTCGGTCCGGTTTACCCGGTCCCCTTTTTTTGCGCACCCCTAAATAAAACCCTAGTTTGACGTATACGAGGAATTTTTTTTTTTTTGAAATAACATATAGTTTATTAAGTCAAGTTTGCTCCCAAAATAGGAGCAAGCAAAAAGGGGATACAATCAATCCAATGATAAGAAGCAGATGAAAGAATCGCATGATGCGCATGAGCATCAACCTAATTATTCTCAACTTTAGGAATATGTTGGTACACACCACAATATAATTGAAACAATAAACTCCTAATGTGATTATAAAGATTTGCTAAA
>CAVNYN010211099.1:0-39225 GCA_963692815.1 Nyctanthes arbor-tristis | reverse complement strand
AAAAAAAAAAAAAAAAAAAAAAAAAAACTCAAAGACCAATCTCTTATGCCCAAAACAGGTTGAAAGTTGCTGAAGGCCGTAATGATCTTTTACAGTAGCTTGTTCCCCTATTATTAAAAATCATGCATTCAGTAAAAGAGTCTTAACACGCTACTCCTTTGGAATTCTGTATTAGAATTTGAATGACCAAAAACATAAAAATATTCTGCTATTCTTCAAGCAACCTAACTCAAGACAAATTGACATGTCACCAAAATTGTTTCGTAATAAATATGCATAACCAAGGAAATGACAGATTATAAATTTATGCAACTCATCAGCTGACTCATGCACAAAGGCACGTAATCAACATAAAAGGAATGAGAGAAACACAAAAGCAGGACGACCAAGCCTAAACATGAACACTGCTTCTCCACAAACTTTTCATATGGCTTTTGTATCTTGCTGATGCCATGTGATTTTTTTTTTTTCAATTATTTGCACTAAGACTTTCATCACCAAAAATCTTTTCCTTCCCAAAAAAATATTCACCTATTCCTTTCTAATCCCTCCTAAATTATGTTCTACTGTCCTTATTTAACTTTTTAGTTTTCTAAAACGCTCCTATTTTTTATACATGGTAGCTAACAATAAAAAATGGTATGTACTATACATGGTAAAATATTAAATAAATCAAAGTATATATTAAGAAATATATTCTTAAATTGTACATTTTCAACAATATTAATTAAGTTTTTTTAATCTATATGAAAAATGGAATGTGATTAGACGGAGGGATTTATTATTATTTTTGGTTTCTACAATTAATTCTTTTTTTTTTTTTGTTCTCTTTGTTTTGGAAAATGTTTTAATAACGGGTCATTGATTTCTTCCAAAATATATTAGGGACAAAGTCGCTGAAATATTTCCTGCCCTTTTGCACTTTTAAATCTATAAGTTGATTTTTTTTTTTTTGCAATTAACCATTTTTTTGGGGAAAATGTTTTAATAAAGAATAGTTATTAACTCTTTCTAATGATATATCATTATTTATTTATGTTTTTTCTCCAATTAACTCTTTCTTTTTTTACTTTTCTTTATTTTGGAAAATGTTTTAATAACGGCTCTTTGATTTTTTTTTATGTTTTGGAAAAAAATTTAATAATGGCATATATATATATATATTACATGGAAGAAAAGTTTTTCTGGTATAACCTTTCCCTCAAAAAATTTGGTATTGTAACTTTTCCAATGATGTCGTTATGTATATTTTTATTTTTTTGGTTTCTCTAATTAATTAACTCTTTTTTTCTTTGTTTTGGAAAATATTTTAATAACGGTTATATAAAGTCACCCAAAAAAAAAAATTCCCACCCTTTTGCACTTTATAAATATTAGACGATCGAAGACTTTAATAAAGTCAAGCAGCCTAAGAAGATGACTCCAGTTGATCCTAATCTCATGCCTAGTAGCATCTCTGCCTAGCACTAGTAATCACGCAGCTCCTACTGATGATGATCAGAATACAGTTGATAGTGATATTCTAGTTTGACGAGACTAGTGATCAAGGGAAGTAGCTTGCTGATCAAGAGGAGGCCCCTATTTAGGAGGGAAATGGAGGAGTAAATGTTAGAAGACCCACATGTTAGTACATACCATTTACTAGGTACTCGAAGTCTGGCTATATTTTGTTCACTTAGGCTGAAGAACCAAAAAGTTATTTAGAGGCGCAAGGTCATAAAGATAAATCCCACCGGATGAAAGCCATGGCAGATGAAATGGCTTCTTCGAAGAAGGATGACACCTCTGAGCTGGTAAAATTTCCAAGGGTAGGAAGGCATTGTAGAACAAATGTGTGTACAAAATCAAAAGTGATGGCGATGGGGACTTGTTGAAGTATAAGGCTCACTTAGTGGTGAAAATCTTTGGGCAAAAGCATTGTATTGATTTTGTTGAGATTTTCTCCCCTGTGGTTAAAATGACATCTATCATAATTGTTTTCGGTTTAGTAGTTAGTTTGGACTTGGAAATTTAACAACTTGGTGTGAAGACTGCCTTCGTTCGTAGTGATTTGGAGGAAAAGATTTATATGAAGCAGTCATAATGATTTGAACATAAAGGAAAATAATGCCTTATATGCAAATTGAAGAAGAGTTTCTATGGCCTAAAGCAAGCAAAAAGGCAATGGCACAAAAAGTTTGACACTTTCATGACAAGTCAGGGATACACAAGAACCACTACAAATTTTTGTGTTTACTTCAGAACTTTTCCAGGTGGAAAATGTTAGAATTATTCAATAATCTACATATCATATAGAACACATTGTATGAGAGATTGAAGAGATAACTCTCGAATCTATCGTTCTAGAGTAATTTAGCAATCACAATTGCACACGCAGCAGACTAAATCTTCCTCTCCCTCTCTACTACTGTGTAACAATCACTGCCAATGGGTAGAGACAATCTAGTATGTTGAGAGAAGAGGGGACCTAGCCTTTACATAAACATCACTAGGGTTGCACCCATTAAGAAAACCCTTACACTTATTACACAAGCCATACTAATTGGTCTAAGCCCATAAAGGAACACCAAGATCAAAACACCAGTTATGATCACATATAACTTATTGGGCATTCACGCAATGTTAAGCTACTTTATCCAACTAGTTTTCTTAAAATAAGAAAAACCCAATTAATATTGCACAAGTTCTAACATTCTCCCATTTGTGCAATATTTATATGTAACCTTAAAAAAATGTTTAGAAAATGACTCTATAGTTGGATAACAATAAAAGGAAAAATTTGAGTGGCCACTTATTTATAAAAAAAAAAATTGTAACTTAACACGGAATCACCTTTAAACATGATCTGTTCAACTCAGTTGTCAAAATCAAGTTATAGTCGTCAAATTCATATATTTACATAAATTCGCACTACGATCATGAGTTCAGAAATTACTTCAACATGAATTAGACAATGATATTTTCTTTGTGATCTTTATATCAAGTCTATATCAATAGTTTGACTATCACTATCCATGAGAGTTGAATCCAAAAGCTCTCAATAGTGACATCAAGCATAAAAGTTCTAAATGTACATTACCATTACCAGCATCATATCACCAAACATTAGATAAACATGTGCATAGGATTGACATTCATAAAAATAAATTAGATCCAATAATAAGATCAGTTTATTATAACATACGTAATTAATAAACCAACAAAACAGCAACTCCCACTAACCAAGAACATTAAAAAACTCTAAAAGGCCCATATGGACAACATGTCGCATAAAATCAATTGGTCTAAGTCCTTAAGTCCTTTGGTTAATAGATCAGCTATCATATCTTCAGTGTTGATGTGCTTTACTATAACACCTTTGTTGGCCATCTCTCTAACTGAAAGATAGTTGATCTCTATATGTTTGAAACCACTAGAAGCCTTATTATTCTTAGTGAAGAACAAAGTTGCACTATTGTCACTGTTGTCACAGTAAATACTGATGGGTTTTGATATAGAATCAACTACCATAAGTCCAGAAATAAAATTTCCCAACCACATAGCTTGTGTCGCAGCTCCATAACATGTCACAAACTCTATTTGCATGGTAGATGACGCTACAAGAGATTATTTTGCACATTTCGATGAAATTGCTCCATCAACTAACATGAAAACTAACCCAAAAGTTGATTTTCTCTCATCTGGACATCTTGAAAAATCTGCATCTGTATAACCCACCACTTCAAGATTATCAACCTTTCTATAGAGAAGCATGAAATCCTTAGTTCTTTGTAGATATCCAAGAACTTTCTTTGCCAACATCCAATGCTCATAACCACGATTAGATGAAAATATTCCAGACAAACAAACTACAAAAGTAATATCAGGCCTAGTGCAGACTCGAGCATACATCAAGCTTCCAACTGCACTAGCATAAGGAACATTCTCCATCCTTTGCTGGTCTACTGCATTTTTACGATAACTTTTCTTACTTGACAATTCTCCTTTAGTTATAGGTACATCTCCAGGTCTATAGTCTTGCATATTAAACCTTTTTAGAATACGATCTATGTAGGATCTTTTAGAAAGTCCCAAAAGATTTCTACGCCTGTTCTTGTGAATTTCAATACCAAGTACGAAATATGCTTCACCATCATATCAAAAGTCTTGAAAAGCAGTTGCTTAGTATCATGAAGCAAGTTCAAATCATTGTCGATAAGGAGAATGTCATCAACATAAAGTACAAGAAAAATAAATTTGCTCCCACTGATCTTAAGATATACACATTGATCAATCTTATTTTTAGTAAAACCAAAAGAAGTAATCACTTCATCAAACTTCAAGTACCATTGCCGAGAAGCTTGCTTTAAGCCATAAATAGACTTCTTCAATCTACATACCAGATGCTCTTCGCCACTTTCTATAAATCCTTTTGGTTGTTGTATATACACTTCTTCATCCAAATGTCCATTTAAATGTAGTTTTTTACATTCATTTGATGAAGTTCAAGACCAAAGTGTGTTACTAGTGCCATAACAATTCTAAAAGTATCCTTTGAAGAAACAGGGGAAAAAGTATCGTTATAATCAACACCTTCTCTTTGAGTAAAACCCTTAGCAACTAATCTTGCCTTGTATCTTTCAACATTCCCTTTTGAATCTTATTTAGTCTTGAACAACCATTTGCAACCTACAGGGTTTACTCCTTTAGGTTGATCAACTAGTTCCTACAGATAATTATGTGGCATAGACCTAATTTCATCATTCATTGCTTCCAACCATTTATCTGAATGAATACTTGAAATACTTGGACCATACGATACTGGGTTTGTCACGTGACTAACATCATAATCACTTTCACTGAGATACACTACATAAACATCTAATGTTGCAGACCTCCTTTCTCTTTGAGAATGCCTAGTGGGAACTTCAGGACGTGTAGCTTGTGCTCGAGGAGAAGATTGAATGTTATTTTCTCGCTGTTGCACTTTTTCTACGCGGTTGTGCCACCACCCTTTCATGTATAGTTGGACGTGTGCTCTTCCGATCTCAGTTTCTTCTTCCAAGTCATCCTCCCTGGCATGAGAACGTGCACATTCACTTACATCTTTTTCTAAGAATTTTGTTGCATTGGAATCCACAACCTTTGTACTCCTATTAGAACAACAAAATCTGAACCCTTTAGAATTTTTAGGATAACCAATAAAGTAACAATGTGTTGTCTTAGGATCTAACTTGTTCTCTGCAGGATTATAGATCCTCACTTCAGCAGGGCAACCCCAAACACGGAAATGGTTTAAACTTGGCTTCCTACCAACCTACAATTCAAAAGGAGTCATTGGAACATATTTACCAGGAACTCCATTTAGAATATACATTGTAGCCTTAATAGCTTCACCCCAAAGAGACATAGATAAGCTGCATCTATTCATTATAGTTCTCATCATATCCTTCAACGTATGATTCCTTCTTTCAGCTACCCCATTTTGTTTGCCCACTAGGCCCATGTCTGCTATAATATTCTCCATCTCTATCATATCTGACAATCTTAATACCCTTTTCTCGTTGTTTCTCAACCTCAATCTTGAAAATCTTAAATTCCTCTAGTGCTTGAGATTTATCTGCTATGAGATACACATACCCATAGCGCGAAAAGTCTTCAATAAATGTACTGAAATATTTATTGCCACATAAAGTGGGAATATATGGCCCGCTAATATCCGTGTGAACAATTTCTAAAAGTTCATTGCTGCAAGTTGCATTCCTTTACTTAGTCTTGGTAAGCTTTCCCCTTATACAATCAACACAAGTTCCAAAATCATTGAAGTCAATTGTAGGAAGAATGTCACTCTTAACAAGTCTTTCAATTCTTTCTCTAGAAATATGGCCCAAACGCCTATGCCATAAAATAGAAGAATTTTCTTTAACTAAGCTCCTTTTCATTCCAACATTCTCAACATCTGAAGAACTAAATATTGACACAAAATTCAATTTATATAATTCATCACATAAAGTCGCAGTACCAACAATAGTAGAATCATAAATCAAATTCAAATTTCCATTACCAATACCAATACCAAAGAAATGTCTAGCGCTATCCATTCAAGAAACAGAAATAAGATTTCACCTAAAAGACGGTACATAAGGAATGTCATCTAAAACAAGAACATAAACAGTCTCTAATTTGAATTCTATTACTCCTATAAATTCAACTTGAACTTGAACGCCATTTCTTACCACCAATACTCTTTCATGACAAATTGGCTTTCTTTTGCTCTTGAATCCCTACAAGGTATTAGCCACATGGACAGTGGCTTCAGACTAAAACCACCAAGAATTTAAAGGGGAGTCTATCAAATTAGCCTCAAAACAAACAAAGGTATATAGATTACCTCATTTCTTCTTCTTTTCTAACCATGCCTTATGTGTCTGACAGTCAGCCTTCTTGTGACCGACTTGTATACAAAACCAGCAAATGACCTCTTTCTTAATAAGAACCTTTGGTCTATTATTTTTCAGGTTATTGTTCTTGTTACCACGTTTCTTCTTTCTACAATAGTTGTGATTAGAGGAAGATCCTTTAGAATATGGCTGGCTCACAAAATTCATAGTGTTCCTTAGACCTCTAAGAATTCTCTTTTCGACTTGATCGCAAATGTAGATTAATTCATTAGTACTCCATTTATCATTTTGATCATTATAGGAAGTCTTCAATTGGCCAAATTGTGAAGGCAAATAATTGAGAGCATGGTGCACAAGGAAAGACTCAGCAATAGGGATATTAAGCTCAGTCACCTTAGAAGTTATATCAACATTTTAATGATATATGCTCTAACCACACCATCATATTTCATGCTTGTCAGCCTATCCATAAGCTTTCCAGCATATGCTTTTTCAGATGACTTATATTTTTCAGCTATATCATAAAAAACTGCTTAGCATTTTCTGTCTTCGGGATAGCACCAATCAAATCATGAGAAATAGTCTTTTTAATTATCATTAAGGACAAACGATTTGCTCTTTCCCATTTCTCATATAGCCTTTTCTTCAGCAAAGCTCTCATCAGTTGGCTTAGGAGTTCCCTCCTCACATACGGCTATATCAAGATCCATCAAACCAAGTTGAACCTCAATTTCATCCTTTCATCTCTTAAAGTTGGAGCCAGTTAGAGTTTCAATGGATGTAGTTTGATTACCAACACTAAAGTTACAAGGAGCTGTAGAATCAAACGTTCATAATTATAGACATGGGCAAAAGATAAATAAGAATAAGCCACAATCTTTATGACATTATTCTCACAAGAATTCAAACTGTATATTACAAAATCACCTTTGGACAGAAAAAATAATACATGAATAAAATTTTTAAACAAGTAAATCAATGAAAAACATATGAATTGCAAACATTCTCCTTTGGGATAAAAGTCACAAGTCAAAATGTATTTGCATCTTTACTTCATGCTCCTTATATTTAGACACATAGTTAACATCTTTGGGCAGAAAATTATGTATCTCAATATTAAAAAAACACACAACCTAATAACTATTGACAACCATTAGTTCATGGGGCACTTTGGCAGCTACCATTTACTTCGATTTACGTTTCCAACACTAGGTCATAAAAATTAATCCCACTCTGAGATTCACATATTGTGTAAATACATTACTAAAAATTGTGCTAATCAAACACTTATGATTCCAGGACAAACGCCAAATTTTTTAATTAAAACTCAAATTACACAATATGCATGGACACGCGTATAAATGAAGAGAAGGCCGTATAGTGACATACATTGCATTCATAATTATTCACATGCAAAAATAATTAATACAAAACAAATTCATGATTGCTGGTGTAATTATGAAAAAGAGACGTAACATAAAATAATTGGAAAATTAAAATAAAGGAACCGTGATTAACATCATCGAATTATCAAAATTGGGGAATAACATCAACCAACCGACATCTATTTGTAGGTTAATATTGTACACGTAATTGGCCACGGGTTCAAAACATCTCGGTTATCTTAATGCAACTTTAATTAATAATATATTAATTCAATGGTTCTATACAAATAAGTGGCGGCTCTGATACCAATTGTTAGAACTATTCAATAATCCACATATCATATTGAACACATATTGCATGAGAGATTGAAGAGATACCCCTCGAATCCATCATTCTAGAGCAATTCAGCAAGCACAATTTCACACGCCGCAGACTAAATCTTCCTCTCCTTCTCTACCACTGTGTAACAATCGCCTCCAATGGGTAGAGACGATCTAGTATATTGAGAGAAGAGGAGACCTAGTCTTTATATAGACATCACTAGGTTTCCACCCATTACGAAAACCCTAATCGGCAGACACTTGTTCCACAAGTCATACTTATGTGTCTAAGCTCATAAAGGTGCACCAAGCCCAAAATACCAGTTATGATCACATATAGCTTATTGGGCATTCAGGCAATATTGTTAAGCTACTTTATCCAACTAGTTTTCTTAAAATAAGAAAAACCCAATTAATATTGCATGAATTCTAATAATAAATTCATTATTTTTTACTGCTTTATATTGATGACATACTTCTAGTTGGCCACGATGGAGGATTGATGCATAAGTTGAAGGATCCGTTGCACAAGTCATTTGATATGAAAGATCCAGGCCAACTAAGTAGGTTTTGGGCATGGAGATTATTCAACATAGAAAGTCTAAGAGATTGTGTTATCACAGGCATACTATATTAAATGGGTACTCAAAGGTTCAAAATGAAAAGGGCTAAGCAAGTTAGCTTACCACTTTTATAATATACAAGCTACTTTAGAGGGACCACTAATCAACAGGGAAGAATTGAAGCTCCACCAATGACAAGAAATGCTAGAGTTTTCACCATCACTAGGGAAGGAGCTGATGCAAGAACTTCCAACATTGTCACAGGTTATGTTTCTATTCTAAATCATAAGGCAAATGTTCTTTTTGACACTGGTACTACGCATTCTTTTGCTTCTACTTCTTTCTCTAAGAATTTTGATACATATAAGGAAAAATTAAGATATGGATTCACAACATTATTACCCTCTAGGGAAGTAATGATATCTATTCATCGGCTCTGTGCGGTGCCAATGATAGTGGCTAATAGAGAAGCCTTCGTGATTTTATGGTCCTGGACATGCATACTATGATTTAATCTTAGGAATGGACTTCTTAAGCAGGTATAATGCTTTGATTGACTGCCATCAATGAAAAGTGCTATTCAGACTTGAAGGAGAAAGTCGATTTGTATTTATGAGTGAATTAAGAAAGATGACAAAAATGTTTTTGTCTACCATGGAAGCCCATAAATTATTACCAAATAGATGTTTAGATTTCCTCACCAAATAGTAGATCGACAAAAGGAAGAAAAGTAGAATATTGAGGACATACTTATTGTGCAAGATTCTAAAGACCTATTTCCTGAAGACTTGCCAGGATTGCCACCTAATAGAGAAATTGAGTTTGAAACAGAGTTACTACCAGGTACGGCTCCTATATTAAAATCATCCTATCGAATGGCTCCTGCTTAATTAAAAGAATTGAATGAGCAATTACGAGAAATACTTAAAAAGGGATTTATTCATTCTAGGCATTCGCCATGGGGAGCCCCAGTTTTGTTTGTGAAGAAGATGGATGTTTCAATGAGGTTATTCATTGATAATCGAGAACTTAATGAAGTAACCATCAAGAACAAGTACCTTTTACGACAAATCGGTGACTTGTTTGATCAATCAAAATGTGCAACAGTTTTTTCAAAGATTGATTTGGGATCGGGATACCACCAACTAAATATTCTAGAGGAAGACATTTCAAAATCTGTATTTTGATCAAGATATGGGCATTATGAGTTTGTGGTAATGCCATTTGGGTTAACTAACACACTTGCTATTTTTATGGACCTAATGAATCGAGTATTCAAGGAGTTTCTTGATAAATTTGTCATCATATTCATTGATGGCATTCTCATCTATTCAAAGACACAAGAAGACCATCGTGAACATCTAAAGTTAGTGTTGCAAGTATTGAAGGACCATCAACACTATGCAAATTCTTCAAAGTGTGAATTTTGGCTAGATAGATTGTCCTTCTTAGGACACATGATTTTAAAAGATGGGGTAATGGTAGATCCAGTGAAGATTGAAGCAACAAGATACTGCAACAACCAAAGAATGCTGGCAAGATATAGAGTTTTCTAGGTTTAGCTGGATATTACATAAAATTTGTCAAAGGGTTTTCAAAGATTGTCTCACCATTGACTGAGCTCACAAAGAAAGGAAAGAAGTATGAGTGGACAGAAGAATGTGAGGAAAGCTTTTAAGAATCGAAGAAAAGATTAACGATTAAGTAGTGCTACAATCTTGACAATTCTAGAAGAAAAACGTGGGGTTTCATATCTATAGTGATGCTTCGAAGATGGGATTAGAAGTAGTTCTGAAGAAAGGGAAAGTTATTGCTTATGCTTCAAGGAAATTGAAGGATTATGAAAAGAACTACCGCACCCATGATTTGGAACTAGTAGCAGTAGTTTTTGCACTCAAGATTTGGAGGCATTATTTATATGGAGTGCAATACAAAATCTACACGGATCATCAGCGTTTGAAGTATTTCTTCACTATAAAAGATTTGAATATGAGATAGCGTAGATGGTTGGAGTTGGTGAATGATTATGATTGTGAAATCCTCTACCATCTAGGAAAAGCAAATAGAGTAGGTGATGCATTGAGTAGGGAATCCTCAGCTACATTAACATCATTATCTGGGATGTCTCAACCTTTAAGAAAGGACATAATAGAAGCATGAATTGAGTTAATCTCTAGCCAACTTTCTTCATTGACGTTGGTTTCAACATTACTAGATGAAATAAAAAGAAGACAAGATGAAGATGAATGTTTGTGCCAATTGAAGTAAGAGGTTTTTGAAGGCGTGATTGAGGATTATCGTATAACTATTGATGGTGTTCTATTTCTTAAGAGACAATTATGTGTTCCGAGTGTTGAAGAATTAAGGAAGAATATCCTTGAAGAAGCTATTAGTACTCCATATGCAATGCATCCACGTTTAACAAAGATGTACGTCAACTTGAAAGAAATTTTTGGTGGTTTCGAATGAAGCAAGATGTGGTAAAGTTTGTTCAGTCTTGTTTGACATGTCAAATAGTTAAAGCAGAACATCAGAAACCAGGAGGATTATTGAAACTGATTCAAGTTCCATAATGGAAAAGTGAGGACATCACTATGGATTTCATTGTTGTATTACCAAAGACAACTAAAGGATATGATGCTATATGGGTGACTATTGATAGATCACAAAGTCTGCAATTCACTAAATTATATGTCGAGGCAATCGTGAGGCAACATAGAGTTCCTAGAACCATCATATCAGATCATGATAGCATATTCACTTCACACTTTTGGGAATGTGTTTAAACATCTTTGGGCACCAAGTTGATGTACAACACAATGTTTCATCCACAAACTAATGGATAGACAGAAAGGACAAACCAATTATTTGAAGATATGCTACAGGCTTGTGCTCTGGATTTCAAAGGTAGTTAGTAGAAGTACTTATGTCTTCTAGAATTCGCTTTCAACAATTCGCTTACAACAATACTTATCAGGCAACAATAGGAATGGCCCCTTACAAGGCGTTGTATGGAAGAAAATGCAGATCCCCAATTAATTGGCACGAAGCCAGAGAGAAGAAGGGGATGGAGAAGGAGATAGGTCATAAGACCGATTTCATTAAAGAATAACAGAAGTTATAAAAGTTATACATCAAAGGATTGAAGCAGCTCAAAGTCGACAGCAAAGTTATGCAGGTGTGAGAAGAAGACCCTTAGAACTTAATATCAGGGATGACGTCTCCATAAAAGTAGCTCCACTGAAAAGGGGTAATGAGATTTAGAAAGAGAGGAAAATTAAGTCCTAGATATGTAGGACCCCACAAGATCACAGCTTATGAGCAGGAACTGCCAGAGGAGATGTCTTCCATTCACAATGTGTTCAATGTGTCAATGTTGAAGAAATACATCCCTGATCCTGCACATATAAATTTGCCTCAAACGATCGAGATTCATAAAGCTCTATTGATAAGCGAAATCGCAAGTGCACGATACCATTGAAGTAGGATAGGACTAGAAGAATCCCGAATGTCGATCCCACAGGGAAAGTTGCCACCTATCTCACTTGAGTCAATTTCACACCAATTGAATAAGGAAATTAAGAGTTTGTAAAAGAATAATGAGGTTGTTTAAACTAAAAATTAAATGCTCTATCTATTTTAATCTGAGAAGCAACTCAAATTGCTGGACTAGAGAATTTATGAATGAAGGCGTTGAGACTCACGAATCCACACTAAACAAGTGTTCCAATTATGCAATCCCACTCATGACAATTCACCATCACGTACACACAACCAGTTTCACAAGTTTAATTGAAAACCTCTCTCGAGCAAGTTCAAATCTACCCAATCAAGTAAACCCACTATATCTCTATGTGAATTTCAACCTAGTTGAGTGCATTAATTAACAAGAAACCATTTTTGTGGTCACACAAATCATAAAAGTATATCTCTATCTTCTATGCAATTTATGTTTCCTATTGAAGTGATAAATTGGTGACTTACCTCTCGGTTTCCTCACGAATTGACAAACGCAATTACAAGTTGATCAGGATCATAAAAGGTGATTATATATCACAATAGAAAATAAGCACGCAATAACAATTAGAGTCATGAATGGGATTAACACAATCAAAACATATCTATTGCTTCATCGATTGTCTCAACAAGGAAAATTAGTTACGCATAATAAAGGAATTCTTAATATAAGCATTCATAGGGTTTGAATACATGACTAGATTCTTGCAAAGAAAATATGAAGAATAACGAAGAAAACGTTTGCACCAAACGAAGAACTCTGTTCTTCAATCTTTACGCAAACCCCGGCTTCAATCTCCAAGCCCTTGCTCCAATCTCCTAGAGCTCAAGAATGATTTTCTATGATGAATCTCCCTTTTGACAGAAGGGTTTTCGTTCTTTTATAGTTGGGGGGCGTTAGAACCCTCAATTGTATAAAAAAAGGGCTCAAAAACGCGTCAAACGTGTTTCCGCTATAGGCCGCAGGTAGGGGGCGGTTTACTTGCCGCGGCCTACCCTCCCCCAGCAGAAAAATTGGCTAGGCCGCGGGTAAGGGGCGGTTTGCTTGCCGTGCCCCACCTGCGCCCTACTTTCAGCACACGCGATTCAGTCCCTGATTTGACTTTTTCTTTCAGCAATGGTCCTCTTTAGCTTTTTTCTTCATTTATACAAGTCCAAAACTTCTCGAATGCTTCACAAAGGTCCTCAAACTCTTCAAATAAGACCCAAATAGTCTCTTTTAAGTTCTCCCAAAGTGCAATCTAGTCCTTAAACTTGTTGACATTGATCTTTTCACCCCGAACTCTCAAGCCATCACACCTTGATGCTATATCTTGAATGTAAAGTCTCAATTTGGTTCAAAAATGGTTCTTTTCACTTGTATCACTCCAATTTGAGCTTTTCACCTATATGAACCATATCCACACAAATTAGGTAGAAATCTGCTCGATTTCATATAGAATTGCATAAGTTAAGAGAAGTATTTTTGCATATAAAATACACTTATCAAACTCCTATGATGAAAGACCTGTTGCAATAATTGGACGTGAACTGAAAAAGTTGAGAAACAAGGAGATACCACTTGTGAAAGTTCTATGAAGGAATCATCGTGTGGAGGAAGCCACAAGGCAACATGAAGAAGATATGTGGGAGAAGTACCCAGAGTTATCCTAAGTTTCAAGGACGAAACTTCAGTAAGTTATGGGGAGTTGTAACACCCAACTTTCTCATTAATGCTAACTAGTATATTTTATTACATAGTTGTAGAAAGATGCTTATTTGCATATTCTGGTAATTGAGATTGTATTAAAACATGTAGCATGATTATATGATGGTCTAAAACTGCATTCTCATGATGCTAGTTGATTTGAAATTGATTAGAATAATTTCTAAAGGAATTGGAAGATAAAATTCGGATTTAATACTTGCTGGAAATTTTCAGCAACTGTAAAGGATTTCAAAACTGGTTTTCGAGGCCTTAATGATGTTGGAATTGGACATATAATTCACCATTGGAAAGATTTTTCTGTCTAGTTTTCAATTCCATTAGTTTTACTGAAAATGGATGCTTGACCAATTTTATACGAATTTTTAAGTGACGGGTGTCAAGCTTTCAGATTTTCAGAAATCTTGTTTATGCTTTGTTGCTGATTTTTGAGTACTAGAATGAGAATTTATGATGTAACTATGTGACTGAAGGTTATTTTATCTTATTAAAAATATAAATATGATCTTAAGGGTTAGATGTGCAATGAGTTTATGTTATGTATTATATATAAAAGTTGGTATGTGTTATTAATACTTTAAATCAGGATTGGAATGAACTATTGCGAAGGTGTGCCACCGAGGGCCCGTAAGTCACGACATTAAAGTTTTGTTGGGTTGAGTAAGTAAGGTAAGTGTACTCTCACCTACAATATGGATTAGGCTAACTAAGCATTATGTACTAGATTCATTGAAGGGCTTTGCCAATATTGAATTTAGATCATGATTATGGTTAATGTTTTGAGTTGTTTATGTATAGGATGATGGAATAAATTGGTATAGAATTTGATATTCTATACTTGAATAATAATTACGAGGATGAGTTTTTTGTTGATGGATTATATGTATACACACACACACTATATGTATATATGTGCATAAAAGAATGTTTTGAAATATTTTCAAAAATCAATGCGTTGTACAAACTATGATGATGATGGTGTTGTCTTGTCATGTTCAGGGTCGCTCCCTCAACGTGTCAATGACTAGCGCGCTGCGATGGTACAACGCTAGGGCTCTATAGGCGGTATTTTCAATATAAAGTATTTTCAAAAGACTATGTTGATGAGATGCTTTCTTATTTTCAAAAGACTATGTTGATGAGATGCTTTCTTTCCTAGTTGTGAGTTTGTATGTACCTTACTAAGCACCTAGCTTATTAGTATGTCCATAATGCAGATACAGGTAAAGAAGAGCTATGAGTGTGGGGAAGGAAGGCGAGGATGGTATGCATGGTGGTGGAATGGAATCCTCAAAATAAAAAAACTATGAATTTATATTATGAATTTCTCAAGAATAATTTTTTCTTCTCTCCTATCTCTGTGATTTATTTCAAAGTTAGACTAATTAATAGTTTTTTTTTCAATTCAAAAATTACATTATGACGTGGTTTGATTTCATTAGTCGATTACTTTTAAAAGCTGTTTTTCTAAGTAGTAAGATATTAAAGATGTATTTGAATTGCACTCTTATAAGTTTAACCAAGCTCATTACGGTATGAAAGGGTTTCTGTAATGCTCCGTAAGGAGCTAAAGTGCAGAGCATTACTGCAAGAAATTGGATTTTGAAAAATATATGTTACTGAGTCTCAAATACTTGAGAAAAAAAAAACAAGGTAAGTGATGATAGAATGTTGCAATCAAATGAGTTTGAAGTTGAAACAAATGGGTCTCAGACTTAGCTCTTCCGATCTCCTCCAAATTTTTCGACATTTTCAGTTTATCGATTCCTGTCACAGAGCCATATATGTATGTTGTTAATCCCAGAAATAAAACAACAACAACAACAACAACAACAACAACAATAATAATAATAATAAGAATAATTGAATGAGCAATCTATCCTAATGCACATATACCCTGAATCTCAATCCATCCTCATATATCAGTCCACCGCAAAGAGAGATTTCTAGGTTCGTGGAAAGGAAGAAATAGTGAAGCATTAAAATAACAAGTTCCGACAGAATGTTTCCAATCCCTAGCAAAACTGAGATCAAGTTGGATGACTCGCTTAGTGGTAGTGTTATTATGAACCCCTTGCCACCGACAACAATCAAATGTAGCATTGTTATCTACCCAAGAAGACATGCCTAGTAATTTGCCATTTGAAAAGAGCAGGCTATCTTTAATGTGTAAAAGAGCAATCCTCTCCTCATCCAAACTCCCATAACAAAACCATTTCCCATTAAATAGCCAAAGCAACAAAGATTCCCATCACTAGCCAACAAAAAGCAATCCTCTCCTCATCCAGTCACTAGCCATGCACAAAACTTAATTCCCATTGAAAGCAACGTTAATCTAGATATCTAGAATAATCTATCGCACCCGATGAGTCTAGCTACTACACATTCAACCTATAACTGTCTAGTGCCAAATGAATAGTAGACAGACAGAACAGAAGATATGTTAACTTGGAAACCCCTTAGGGAAAATCACGGGCACCCTTGCCACGGGAGAGAAAAACATCCACTAGATAAAAAAACAATTAGTACACAGGTTGGTTACATCAACATGCACAAGCAACACCTAAAACAATTAATCAAACTCCCTAATTTGAACTTCCTTAACGCACCCCTAGTGCTTTTTCAGCTGCTCTTGAGTGTGTACTACTAGTGTATGATCCTGCCGATTATGGATAAGCAATTTTCTCCCCATTCCTCATATCACCAGTAGGTTAGTGCCACAACCTTGTTAATTGTCCCCCATTTCTCTCTACATCTCTCAAAAGTGCAACTCTACTTCTTATAGGCCTTTTCTTGAGAAGCATATCCAGTAGATCTCTTATCACATTGTGTTGCAAATCTTGTTAAGAGATAGCACTTTATCTCTCATCTCATATGGTGCCAAATCTTGTTAAGAGATAAACTTTATCTCTTATCTCATTGTGGTGTCAATCTTGCTTAAGAGATAATCCTTATCCCTATAAGGAATAAACCCTTATTGCGTTAGATAAACAAAATAAATCCACACTGATGGTCATAACTAAATTAGAAAATAAGCCAATCAAGATGTTAACACCCGTCATTCTTAATTGTCGACTACCCTTTATATATGTCTGTGTATATATATGTGTGTGTATATATATATATATCTCTATATATATTTATTCTCATACTAATTTTCATGCATAAACAAGGTTGAAAATCTCCTATATATATAGCCTGAAGTAAAGTTGCCGTGGTAGGTCGGGGGTTCTATATTTTGATGTGGACGGCCTAAAAGAATTGAACCTTTCATTTCTAGTAATATATACAGATTCTCCTAAAAGTTATTGTCCAAGTGCATAGAGCAAGTTTGGTTATAGCCTTTCTTATGATAAGCTCTAAATATGTATTTTTAATATATCTTGATGCGTATTTTTTTAGAGAAGTATATTTAGTACTTGTTATGATATAACCCATTAGACCTTTTTTCCCAGTCTATATGATAAACAATAAGCAAGCAATAGTTTTGTGGTAGTTGGTCCTATGAAGAAGTACCGGTGAAGTTAAATGGTGACAAGTTATATAATTGCATATGTCAAAATTTATGTTAATGTGAGATCACCTTGCATTCAATTAAAGTTATGTTATGCCAACATGTCAATCTATTGATGGATCTGAACATTATTTCCACAAGCTTCATCAAGAAAAGCATCGTTATCGGTTATCTCCTAGGAGGCATATTCTCGGAGCATAAACGAGGCTCTGTTACCAGCTGATGTAGCAGAAGCGTGAAAAGACTGAATATTCAAAAACAATTCGTTGATTCGTGATGAATATCAAATTATAATGACAAGATAAGAGGTTCTTGAAAGAACACAAATTTTGTAGATTAAAGGGTAAATTTAATAAATAGTCATTGAATTTTCACGCAGTCGGTGATGGGAGCTCGAATAGAACTGAAATGTGGTACGAAACAATGATAGAAAGATTCCAAACCATGGAAAATTTGAGCCTCTATAGGTGAACTCGGAGTTGGCCAATCCTTAATAGCTTCAATCTTTGACTGATCAACACATACCCGCTGATGAGACTTCAAAAACCAAGAAAATAATTTGCTCTTGCAAGAAGATGTGCTTTTTGGGCGCAGCATAAAATCTTTCAGCCCTTAAAATCTCAAGAACCAATCGTATATGTTGTTGTCTGGGTATAACTTGTTGTATGTTAAGATACCAAAGTAGGTGATTACACAAGTGCCAATCAGTGGACAGAGTGCTTGATTCATAACTCACATAAAGGTGCTTGGATCATTTGAGAGGCTTGATGCAATCTTCCATTCCTCTGTTCTAATCTGCATTTGGTAATAACCACTTTTGAGATCAAGTTTAGTAAAGATAACGGCACCAATGAGGTGATCCAACAAATCACCGAGACGAGAAATGGGTAAATCAATAGAGGATGGTGATCTTATCAATAATTTAGCTATCGATACACATTCTCCATAAAGTTGTCCTTCTTGGGTACCAGAAGTGCGGGAACGGCACAAGAACTTAAGCTTTCACGAATAAATCCTCGCTGTAACAACTCTTCAACTAGACGTCGTAACTCCTCTTGTTCACTTGGACTTATACGGTAATGTGGTTTATTAGGCAAAGAAATCCCAAGAACTATATTGATTTGATGTTGAATATCACGTAATGGAGGCAAAAATAGAGGCAAATCTAAAGAAAGACCTCTAAAAATTCAGCAAGTAAGGTTCAAATGGTCTTATTGAATTGCAATGCTATTTAACGAGTCATGTCCCAGTAGTATGTAAACTATATTATGTGTTAACATCTCATGTTCAAATTCCAGTTTGGAGAGGAAAAGAACATGTTTAGGGGCCTAAGAAGGCATGGAATTCCCCCCTTTGGCTGAACCACCAGAAGAAGAAGGGGAAGGCCAAGATACCGAGAGAAGAAGCACAATTTTCAAACCGTTAAGCATGAAACTGTAAGTATTCTTCTGAACATCGTGAATAACCGACCGATCAAACTGCCATGAACATCCCAATAAGATGTGACAAGCATCTATAGGCATGACGTCATACCAAATATCATCTACATATTTGTCACCTAAAGAAAAGTGCACAAGAGCACATTGATTAATGGTAATAGTGTGTCTTTTCTAAAGCCATGCAAGCTGATATGGTTTGGGATGGGACCGTCTTGAGATCCTGCATCATTGGGTACAACATTCTCACAAGACTCGGAATCAATGATGAAGCGGCAAACCTTACTACTAACAATACAAGTTGAAGACAGGAGATTGTGATGCTCTAGAGTTATCTTTGGGAGAAAACAAGTGCGTTGTAGAACTAAAGTTGAACCACATCACCTTCTAGCATCTCCTCTTGTGCATCATCCGCATCACCCAAATCAAAAAGTGGAGCCACATCATACATCTATTCAGAAACACCATCCACGGGCAAGTACTTCTTTACAACTTTGTTTGGGCAAGCATCATGTCAGTGTCAAATTTCTCCACATGAAAAGCATTAAGTTTTTGCCGCTGGGCACGAAGAAGTAGACGGACCACCCCCCCCATTTGAACACGCTACTGCTATACGATCAGAGTGCATATGACACACCCCATCCCAGGCCATCCTACTAGGACTGACACGTGGCGTGCGCCAACGATGAATACCAGTTTGACCTGGATCCACCTCCAAGACACACTAAGACTTGTCTTGAAACTGCACAAACCTTTGGACTAAAATGATTTGATAAAAATTTGACAGAGTCTCCCCTGTAAAATGGACTTAACCAACCTATGACACATTCAAAAATCCACAACCAAATCTACAAATCTTAATTCTGAATACCATCCATCCAATAAAACTCCAAAAGAATGGAAAATAGTTTTGCACTTCGCTTGACATCAAAATCAATTTAAAACATTTGCAATACTCAATGTTTCTAACTAGCATGAGAATGAAGATATGAAATATGTCAATATTTCATGAAATGACAAAATGCACTATGCCGTATTATTCTGAATGTGGTAGCAAAATCTGCCGGTGCAGGCAAATCTCACTTTACTCAAGCTCGGTCACCTTATGATAAAAAAAAACATTAGAAAATATATGAGCTTATAACTCAGTGAGTGGATAAGTTCGTAACTACATATATATAGCTTTCCGTATTATTTAATTTCTGAAAATTCTGCTAAACTTTGTAATACATAAATAAAACTGAATTTGTTGGAAACTATCTAGTTAACTTGCAAATGAAATATTGAATCATGAAAATGCTGAGAATACTCTGAATAGAATCTGAGAACTTGAACTGAATCATATAATTTCTCAATATACTGCAAACTGAGTTATAAAGCTGGAACTTGGATAATTTCTTATGACTGTAAAATTCATACCAAAAGTACCGCTAAGCAATAACACACATGTATAGAGTGGTCTCAATGTACAAAGCATACTACTTAGAATTGACTGATACTGATAACTAAATAACTAGATAACTGGTCTTACTCGCGCAAAGCAAGCCCCAAAGGTAAACACCACCATACACTGCCTAAAGCCTATGTGTGTATGACACGGGTCCCAAAGACCTATATATAACTGGTCATGCATCATGGAACGCATCACACAATGCAGAGCGGGTAAATCACTGAACTGGTCAATACACCGTAGAACGAATCACACGATCCAGAGCGGGTAATGATCACACAGGTACTTTGATAGTTTTAAAAATAATCTTTATAATATGCTTTTCTCAAGAATCTTATAACATGACATAATATACTTTTATGAAAATTCTTAACGTAATATGATAATTATTTCCTTTTTGAAATCACATTCTAAAGATAATAGCATGCTCAAACATTTTATAAATTTCATATATCGCTATAATAATGAAAACATGCTTGACTTTAAGAAAGATATAGTATTTAATAGGACATAATGAAAAGCATGCTTAACATTTGGAAAAATATTTTTCCACTCACAGAGTTATAGCTACAATCTAGCATGACTGATAGGCTTTCCCAATCTCCTCGTCACCACCTGAAACAATAAGAATGTCCATTTACTTAAAGTACCACCATAATTCCTTTGAAAGTGTCACAATACGAAAATTCACAAATAATCACTTCCAGCTTATTTTTAACACCTCCGTACTACCCAGTATTAAACACCATTTTATCCTTAAACCACTATCCAAGCATATTACACCATAATGTCCAACCTCCACATCCATTCATATTTAAAAAGGAAATCGACTAGATAAAATTCCCAATTCATTATCTACCAATTTCCCACCACAAATGTGCCATAAATTACCCTCATTAAACATCATCCACAAAATCCCCAAATTCAACATCTAGGGTTTATGAGCATCTCATAATAACATGTAATTGGAATTACTAATTTAAAACCCATCATTCTTAGGACATGGAGAACAATTATTAAGCTTCAATCCATGAAAATAAGCTATAAAATTAATATTTAATGCCAAATGCATAAACCCTAAAATCGCCACTTGACTTACCTCCTTTGATTTATGAAAGAGAATCCAACACCCATGTGTTAAACCATGTCAAAAAGTGCAAGACCTCCAATTTCTTTCCTCCTTCTCCTTCCTTTTCTTTTTCTTTTTCCTTTTTCCCCTATTTTCTTCCTGCTTCTGCTGAAAATCGCGTGGGTTTAGTGTGTGTTTTTGGTGTTGCACGTGTTTGTGTGTGTTTGATCAAAAAATGCAAGAATTCTTGGTATTAAAGGGAAAATTTCACTCAAGGCCCCTCAACTCTCTTAAGTCCTATAAGTTGGTCTAAAAATTTTAAAAATTTAATACAAGTCCTCCTATAATTATCTTATCCCTTTTGGCACCTTTAAGGCTTGGACTTTGACCTGATAATTTTGACTTTGACTGAGCATATAGTAGAAAATAATTTTTGAAAGGTTCGTGTCGTAACAACATTACCTCCTAAAAAGAATTTCGTCCTCAAAATCAATAACTAAAGAGGTCAGGGTACTTGGCCTGTACCTCCTTCTCTTCTTCCCACGTGGCCTCTTCTATCGGACGACCTTTCCATTTCACTTGGACAAATGTGCCGATAATTTTATCCTTTTTAATCTGATACTTCTTGCCAAGATTCCTTCAGGTTCTTCTTCATAAGTCAGATTATCCTCCAGTTCAACCGACCATGACTCTAGCGCATGAGACGGATTTGGAAAATATTTCTGAAGCATAGAAACATGAAATACATCATAGATCCTGGATAAGTCAGCTGGTAATGCTAACCGATAAGCAACCGATCTGATACGCTCAGTGATTTCATATGGCCCTATGTATCGTGGGCTCAATTTACTCCGCTTTCCAAATCTCAAAAGACCCCTCCAAGGTGACAATTTCAGAAAAACTCTGTCTCCAACTTCAAATTCCAGATCTCTCCTGTGTTTATCAGCATAGCTCTTCTATCTGTCTTGAGCTGCCTTAAGCCTTTCCTAGATAATACTCACCTTCTCTGTAGTGGTCTGAACCAATTAAGGTCCTATTAATTTCTTTTCTCCAACTTCATTCCAACAGACTGGAGTTCTGCACTTCTGTCCATATAATGCCTCATACGGAGCCATTCCAATACTAGAATGATAGCTATTATTATAAGCAAACTCCATCTTTGACAGATGAGTATCCCAACTATCCTTAAACTCCAAAGTACATGCCCGAAGCATATCCTCTAGTATCTGTTTGGTTCTCTCTGACTGACCATCTGTCTGAAGGTGAAAGGCTGTACTGAAATTCAATTTCATACCCATAGTTCCGTGCAAGCTGGGCCAGAATTTAGAAGTAAATCGAGGATCTCTATCTGACACAATGAATACTGGAGCCCCATAAAAACTGACTATCTCATCAATGTACAACTTAGATCGGAAGAGCACTTTGAGTGGAAGTAGCTTTGATTAGTAGGAATCTAGCAGTTTTTATCAATCGATCCACGATTACCCAGACACCGTCATGACCTCTCTGAGTACGAGGAAGACCAGATAAGAAATTTGTAGTGATGTACTCCCGCTTCCACTCCGGAATAGGCAGAGGCTGTAATAATCCAGCTGTCCTCTGTCGATCAGGCTTCACCTGCTGACAAACAAGACATCTAAAGACAAACTCTGCTATGTCCTTCTTCATACCTGGCCACCAGTAGTGCTCTTTCGAAGTATGATACATCTTGTTACTACCTGGGTGCATGGCATAAGCAGAACTGTGTGCCTCCTCTAGAATCTCTCTCTTCAAGTCTGAAATATCAGGAACACAAAATCTATCTCCCATGACAAGAGTACCATCATCTGTAATAGTGTAATCCTCTCGTAGTCCAAGAGTGACCTCCTCCTTCAATTTCTTCAATGTCGGATCTTGGTATTGCGCCTCTTCAATCTTGGCAATCAAAGTAGACCTTACATGGAAATTTGCTGAAACTGCCCCTGAGGTAGTAGATGACAACTGGGTATTCAACTTTCTGAGCTTACAAATTAGGTAAGAAATCATCATATTAGCTTGAGCCAAAGAGCTACTGGTTTTTCTACTGAAAGCACCTGCTACTACATTTGCTTTTCCCAGGTGATAATCAATCTTGCAGTCATAATCTTTTGTCAGCTCTTACCATTTCCTTTGGCTCAGTTTCAACTCCTTCTAATCAAAGATATACTTCAAACTCTTATGATTAGTGAACATCTGGCACTTTTCACCATACAAGTAATGCCTCCAAATTTTCAACGCCAACACCACTGCAACCAACTCTAGGTCGTCCGTAGGATAGTTTAACTCATGCGTTTTCAATTGCCTCGAAGTATAAGCTATGACTTTTCCATTTTGCATCAAGACACAATCCAAACCTTGACGTAAGGCATCACTGTATATCACAAACTCCTCACTTGGAGATGGAAGTGTGAGAATAGGAGTGGTGGCCAATCAGTTCTTTAATTCCTAAAAAGAGTTTTCACTCTATTTGGTCCACACGAATTTAGAATCTTTTCGAGTCAGACTAGTCAACGGAAGAGGAATCTTGGAGAACCCTTCTATAAACTGGCGGTAGTAACCCACAAGCCCAAGAAAACTCCATACTTTAGTTACATTAGCAGGCCGTTCCCAATTCTATACTACCTCAATGTTTACTGGGTCTACATAAATCCCCTCTGACGAGATAATATGACCCAGAAATACAACTTTATCCAGCCAAAACTCACACATACTGAACTTGGCATACAATTGTTTATCTAGCAGAAGCTACAAAATAATCTTCAAATGATCTGCATGCTCATCACGATTACGATAATAAATTAGTATGTCATCGATAAAGACAAATACAAATTTATCGAGATATGGCTAAAGCACTCTGTTCATCAATTCCATAAACAGAGCTGGTACATTAGTCAGCCCAAAAAGCATCACTAAGAATTCATAGTGACCATACCGAGACCTGAAAGCCATCTTTGGCACATCAACCTATCTGATTTTAAGGTGGTGATACCTAAAACGCAAGTCAATCTTTTAAAAGACTGAAGCACCTCGAAGCTGATCAAATAAGTTGTCGATTCTAGGCAAAGGATATTCATTGCGAATTGTCACCTTGTTCAACTGCCTATAGTCGATGCATCATCTTATCGTGCCATATTTCTTCTTCACAAACGAGACTAGTGCTCTCCAAGGAGATGTGCTGGGTCTAATGAAACCCTTATCCACTAAGTCCTGCAACTGAATTTTCAACTCCTTTAGTTCTATTAGAGCCATTCTGCATGGTGCTTGGGATATATGTGCTGTCCTTGGGACCAAATCAATGGTGAACTCTACTTTCCTATCAGGTGGTAATCTAGGAAGATCGTCTGGAAAAACCTAAGGAAAATCGCTCACAACTGGGACATCCTCAAATTTTGGCTTAGGAACCTCGATATCAATTACATGAGCCAGATGTGCCTCACACCCCTTTCTAAGAAATCTCCCAGCATAAAGAGCAGATATCACACAAGATGGTAGAATTCTGCGTTCCTCAGCAAAGCAAATTTCGGGCTCTCCGAGTTTTCTAAATACAACTTCTTTGTGAAAACAATCAAATGTAGCATGATTTGCAGTTAAGAAATCCATGCCCAAGTTGACATCAAAGTTATGTATATCCAATGGTATCAAATTTGCTTTTAACACATGATTTCCAAAGCTAATCCCACAGTCTCTATATATACTATCTGCTACAAGTGATACACCTACTAGGGTAACCACAACTAATTTACTATCTAGAGGCTCTAACATATAATTGGTATGAACAACAAATGTATACGAAATAAAAGAATGAGTAGCACCAGAATCAATCAAAGTACAGGCACATTTACCAAAGATAGATAACGTACCCATAATCACATCTGGAGACTCCTGAGCCTCCTGCTGGGTCATAGCATACACCTTTCCTTGAGTCTGAGTATGCCCTGACTGGCCTCTCGGTCTACCTGTACTGCTTCCAGCCATCTGAGACTGCCCAGCATTCGTTGCCCTGAAATTTCCTGAAGCTGTACCCCGCTGACCCTGTCTGGCACTTCCAGTGGCAACAACTGATTGAGAAGGAGTAGCATGAGAGGTACCGCTCTCCTGCAGTAGAGTAGGACACTCTTTCTTCATGTGTTCTGGCTGTCCACAATGAAATCAAACATCAGCTCCCTTGAGGCATTCTCCGGGGTAGAACCTCCTACAAATCTGACACTGAGGATACCAACTGCCCCGAGATACTATTCCCTACACTGGTCCAGTCCTTTGATAAGTCTGATGAGATTGTGACTGCTGTCCAACAGTCTGCTGTATAGAGTGCTGACTATGAGTATTTCGGGAACTATAGCTAGAACTAGAACCTCGTGACTGAGTCTTGAATCTCTGGTTTGATTGATACCCAGTCAAAAACCCTGTCTGTTCTTCTTAGACTATCCCTGGGAGCTACCTGCCTGACCTGAACTACTCTGATCCCTCACAGTTTCTGCTATGATGTTCCCGCCAGTCATGTACTTTTCAACCCTCGTGGCAACTTCAACAAGTGCCACCAGATTTTCGTGGCCAAATGAGGTGACTACAGCTGTAATGTCTCGTCGCAGTCCCTCTTCGAAACGGTGGAACCAAATTCCTGGTATATTTTAGCAATTCCATAAACTTCCTATGGTACTGAGCCACTATCATGGATCATTGTACTGGCTTCAAAAACTCCGACGGCTTCTCACTCCTAAACAAGCGAGGATAGAAAGCAGCGTCAAAACCGGTCTTAAAAGCCTCCTATATAATGGCACTGGGATCTGGCTATCTATCACAGAAGGAGTCCCACCAATCAGCAGCTAAACCTTTAAGTAGAAAGGCTGTAAGACGGAAATTTTTATCTACCAGGAACCCCATGACGTCAAAAATGCCCTCAATACTCTTTAACCAGGCATCAACGTCAGCCAGATCAGCCATACTAGCAAAATACTCTGCTTCTAGTTTCCTGGGCCATTCAATACTAGTGTCATGCCCTCGGCTCGGTAATAAAGTAGCGAGAGTGGAAGCCAACTGTGCCATCAAGTTCCCATAAGGAGGAGCGTTGCCTTGCCCTAAACCATCACCAGATTGATGAACATATTCTTCTACCACATTCTCTCTACTAGTGCCCACACTAGGAGCGTGCTGAGATTAAGCCGCTACCTGTTTTTTAGGCCTACCACGAGGAGGCATAATGATCTACAAAATGATGTGAATTTATGAGAAAAGGTGCTGTGTAATGTTAAAAAGGTTGAGAAAATCATATAATGTAATCCTAAGACTCTAGGATCATTTCACTCTGATACCACTTTACACGCCCCGTCCCAGGCCATCCTACTAGGCCTAACACGTGGCGTGCGCCGATCGATGAATACCAGTTTGACCTGGACCCACTGCTAAGGCAAGCTCAGACTTGTCTAGAAACTGCACAAACCTTTAGACTAAAATGATTTTATAAAAATTTTGACAGAGTTTCCCCTATAAAATGGACTTAACCAACTTGTTTCAAATTCAAAAATCCACAACCAAATCCATACAAGATCGGAAGAGCACACGTCCACTAAAACTCCAAAAGAATGCAAAATAATTTTACACTTCGCCTGACATCAAAATCAATTTAAAACATTTGCAATACTCAATGTTTCTAACTAGCATGAAAATGAAGATATGAAATATGTCAATGTTTCGTGAAATGACAAAAATGCACTATGCCATACTATTCTGAATGTGGTAGAAAAATCTGGTGGTGCAGGCAAATCTCACTCTGCTCAAGCTAGGTCACCTCCTGATAAGAAAAACGTTAAAAAATATATGAGCTTGTAACTTAGTGAATGGATAAGTTCGCAACTACATATATATATGTTTTTGTATTATTTAATTTTTGAAAATTCTGCTGAATTTTGTAATACATAAATGTAACTGAATTTGTTGGAAACTATCTAGTTAACTTGGAAACGAAATATTGAATCATGAAAATGCTGAGAATGCTATGAATAGAATCTCAAAACTTGAACTGAAGCATATAATTTCTCAATATACTGTAAACTGTTATAAAAGCTGGAACTTAGATAATTTCTTATGAATGTAAAATTCACACCAAAAGTACCGCTAAGCAATAACACACATGTACAGAGTGATCTCGACGTACAGGATATACTACTTAGAATTGAGTGATACTGATAACTGAATAACTGGATAACTGGTCATACACGCGCAAAGCAAGCCCCAAAGGCAAACACCACCATACATAGCCCAAAGCCTATGTGTGTATGACATGGGTTCTAGAGACCTATATATAACTGGTCATGCATCATGGAAACGCATCACACAATGCAGAGTGGGTAAATCACGGAACTGGTCAATGGACTATGGAACGAATCACACGACCCAGAGCGGGTAATGATCACATATGTACTTTGGTAGTTTTGAAAATAATCTTTAAACTATGCTTTTCTCAAGAATCTTATAACATGACATAATATACTTTTTATGAAAATTCTTAACGTAATATGATAACTATTCCCTTTTTGAAATCACATTATAAAGATAATAGCACGCTCAAACATTTTATAAATTTCATATATCGCTAGAATAATGAAAACATGCTTGACTTTAAGAAAGAATACTATTTAATAGGGCATAAAAAAAAGCATGCTTAATATTTGGAAAAATATTTTTCCACTCACAGAGTTATAGCTACAATCTAACGTGGCTGATAGGCTTTCCCAATATCCTCATCACCGCCTGAAATAATGAGAATGTCAATTTACTTAAAGTACCACCATAATTCCTTTGAAAGTGCAAGACCTCCAATTTCTTTCCTCTTTCTCCTTCCTTTTCTTTTTTCTTTTTCCTTTTTCCCTAATTCTCTTCCTGCTTCTGCCAAAAATCGCGGGGGTTTAGTGTATGTTTTTGATGTTGTGCATATTTGTGTGTGTTTGATCCAAAAATACAAGAATTATTGGTACTAAAGGGAAAATTGCACTCAAGGCCCCTCAGTTTTCTTAAGTCCTATAATTTGGTCTAAAAATTCTAAAAATTTCATACGAGTCCTCCTATAATTATCTTATCCCTTTTGGCACCTTTAAGGCTTGGACTTTGACCTAATAATTTTGGCTTTGACCGAGCATGTCGTAGAAAATAATTTTTGAAAGGTTCGGTCGTAACAGCATAGATGGCGTTGCTGCCATGCTGCTCGACCGCGCGACAAATGCTCTGGGATGATGTTTGTGTGCATTTGTTGTGCTCCTTTGTCCGACTGGTTGCCATAACACCTCTCATATTCAATTGCTTCTCCAATAATAGGGCTCTCTGATTAGCTTTTGAGACGGTTTTTGGCGTGAACATATTTAAAGCATCCTTGAATAGTACTCGCATGCCACCAATTAATGTATCTAGATACCAATGATTTGATCATTGGTTTCCATGAGATCATTCCAGGACATAAACTAATAGAATTCATTTATATAGTCATCTACAACATAAGTTCCTTGACAAAAATTTTGAAAATTTTTTATACAAAATTCACATGTAATTATACGGTACAAAATTAGCCTTCAAGTGCTTCTTTAGCTTCACCGAAGTCTCCAACTTTGGCTTTTCTTGATGTGTGCGTGTTATTTCAAATTGTTGCCACCACACTGCTGCATATCCTCGTAACCAAGTCACTACCAAAGAAATACGCCTTGAATCCAGTGCTTCCTTGTAGTCTAAAATTTTTTCCACCAGACAAAGCCAATCCAAAAATTCCTTCCCCTCCAAACCACTATAGAATTCTGGAAATTGAACTCTAAAACCTAAATCCCATCTCCTATCATCTTCACCACGAGCTCGACGATCCGTATCTAATGGAGCAAAGGGATTGTTAATTGAAGAAGTTTCCTTGTCACTTGAGGATTGTCATCGTGTCCACACCACCACTGCCTCGACCCCCACATCGGCAGAGCACACGTTGCACTGCTGCTGCTTAGATGCACTAATTACGGGATCGACCACTTCATGCTACTCATAGACCACCCTAACGCTAAACAGTCAAGATTTTGAAAACCTTGGTCTTTATCACAGCCATACATTGTGTCAACATGCCGATTCATAGATGTTTAAATATGCTATTTAATTCCTCCATACTAGTAGTTTATTATGTGTTTTATTAGATTAGAATGATTAATTATGTTTAACTTATTTATTTGTTATAAGATTAAGGGAAAACTAAAAAAGAACGAATTTTGGGCTTGCTTTACAAGCATTATGGAGTTTGGGGGCTGAAATAACAGGAAGTAGATTGCAGGGAGAGAAGGAAAGGAAAAGAAAAAAAAGAATAAAAAAAATATTACTATTGCCGCACGGTCCCCCACTAGCGGATCTCGGCAGAAGACGGTAGAATGCAGCAGAAACTTCCCATGCTCCCGAACGACCTATCAGACGTGTGCTCTTCCGATCTTGACGAGGCTCTTGAGCGGCCATGTGGTTGCATGATCTCCTTGTGCAGACGCTTGGCCGTAAGTGCGTAGTGTTGACGTCCGTTTTCCTTGTTTCTTGAGTATTTTTTTCACCGTAAAACTTTTACACGATTTTTACACTCTATAAAAACGGGTCAAGCCTAGTATTGAGAAACCGTCATACACTCTAGTATTGATACACATTAATTCATACACATTTACATATACATTATTTTAGCTTCTTTGAGATTATTATTGAAGTTTAGTTTGGTTTTTGAGTTGAATCTTTGGTTCGAAGAATATTGGTGCAATAATTCTTTATCTCCAGCTTTATTCATCCTAGTTATTTGTTTGTTGATTCAATGCCTAAAAAGTTGATTTCTAGTTAACTCTTTATCGCTGTTTTGTATGACTTTCACTTATTTGGCGCGTGAATTTGTGGATGTTTATTGGTTTGTGTTGAACTCGAGAGAGAAATGAATGAATTAGATTAGGTGATAGAGGACATTAATTTAGACAAGACAAAAAAATTTACTTGTGGTTAGTGCGGTCACGTAAATTGAACTTCGGGGATATTTGCATGAGTTTCTTGTTGTTAATGCCCTTAAGAGGGATGTTAACTCCCTCACTTAGAGATAGGTGAGGGGTCCTAATTTAGTAGAATTAGCTAACTTCAAGAGGAGTAGTTAATTAATTACATGATCTTGATCGTTAAATAAGATTGGTTTTTATTAAATCAATGAATAGGTAGCTAGTGGAATCAATGGTGGTGAAGTTGTGAGTCCCAAGTTTACATAAATCTTGAAGAAAGCTTTCAAAAATAATTGTCCTTCTTAGTTTGCTTAATTTTTATTCTTGTTTATTTATTTACTTTTACAACAAACTCAAAATTGCGATTGTTTCAAGTAGAGCTTGAGTTGGGTATTCAGTACTTAAATCTTTGCTCGTGGGAATGATAACCCGGACTCATTGTCTATTATGTTATTTGATCGACCCGTACACTTGTGGATCACACACATATTTTACACGAACAACTTTTTGGCGCCGTTGTTAGGGATTGAATTTGATATTGATATTATTCGATTTTGCTTTAGCTTGAAGCCTTTATTTTTATTTTTGTAGATTTGCATTCGCGGGAGTGGAGTAGAAGATTTACACCTATACGACCCGGAAATAGAACGAACTTTCAAAGCTTGACTCAGGCAACAAAAGTTTGTGAGAAAAATGGCTAGAGTAGTAGATGGTAATAATAATCCATCTAATGATAATCAAGATGTTGAAGAGCAGGCTGGAAACACGAATAGACCATTGAGGGAATATATCATGCTAACTACTGGAAACAACTTAACTTCCTTAGTTCCACTGGCTATAGCTACTCCTAACTATAAAATCAAGCCAAGGACTCTCTATCTACTTCAATAAAAGGTGTAGTTCAATGGCTTGCCAGAAGAAGACCCGAATGAACATCTAAGGAAGTATGAGGTTGTGTGATGTTCAAGACGAATGGAATACCGGCTGAGACAGTTAAAATGAAATTGTTCTCTTTCTCTTTGAGTGGTACTGCCAAAACTTGGTTTTACTCATTGCCAGTAAACTCAATCACTACTTGGGATAATCTGACACAGAAGTTTATGGATAAAATCTTTCCTCCGGGTAGAGTTTTGAAGATCAGAAGGGAGATCACTTCGTTCAGTCAGAATCAAGGAGAAAGGTTATTTGAGGCATGGGAAAAATATAATGATATGTTGAGAAGATGCCCAAATTATGGAATTCTATATTGGCTTATTGTACAAACTTTCTACAATAGGTTGACTAATGAAAACAAGAAACATGGAGATTCAGCAGTTGGGGGTTCTCTCATGGACAAAACTTATGAAGATGTAGCTGAAATTTTTGAAAAGATGGCAGCAAACAATTACCAATGGTACTCAGATTGCTCAATGCCAAAAGCTGGTAGAATTCATGAAGTGGATGTTTTTACTTCCATCTCAGTACAATTAGCAACTTTAACAAAAAAAAGTGGATACTTTATCAAAGCATTCTGCTAATGTGGTCCAAGTATCTCCTGTCTGTAACTATTGCTACGTGAATCATGCTACTTCTAATTTTCCTGTTGTACATCTTGGTACATCTGACAATGCACAGGTCAATTATGTGGGAAATAATCAGAGAAATATGGTAGGCCCATACTCACAGACTTACAGTCCATATTGGAGGTAACATCCAAATTTTTCCTAGAAAGATAATCAGGCAGCCATTCCTCCCCTGGGGTTTCAACAACAAGTAAAAAGTAGCCCTTTAGAAGAGATGTTTTAGAAATTTCTAGAAGTCAACAATCAATTCATGAGTAAAACTGAGCGAAATCTTCAAAATCAAGGGGCTGTAATTAAAAATTTGGAAAGCCAAATCTGTCAAATGGCAAAGGCTGTGGCAGTTAGAGCACTAGGAGCACTGTCTAGTGATACATAAATAAATCCAAGAGCACAGTTGCACACTATCACAGCAAGAAGTGGGTTACAATTGCTAGAAATTTAGGTTGAAAGGCCAGTTGTGAAGGAAAACTTGGTGTAGAAGTTGTTGAACAATCTAAACAAAAAGAGAGACCAATTGAAAAGGAAAAAGCAGAGAGACATGAAAGGGTAGACAGACCACCTATAAAAGCCTACGTGCCACCAATTCCATATCCTCAAAGGCTTATGAAACACAAACTGGATAAACAGTACTCGAAATTTCTTGAAGTATTCAAACAGCTGAGATCGGAAGAGCCCATTTGCAGAAGCTCTCACAAATGCCTAAATACTTCAAGTTTGTGAAAAAAATTCTTTCCAATAAGAAAACGTGAAGATTTCGAGACTATACCTTTGACAGAGAAGTGCAGTGCAATCTTACAAAATAAATTACCTCTAAAATTAAAGGATCTAGGGAGTTTCAAAATATCTTACACTATGAGACAATAAAATTTTGATAATGTATTATGTGATCTTGGTGCAAGTATTAATCTTATGCCTTTATCTGTCTACAGAAAATTAAATTTGGGGAAAGTAAAAGCTACAACTATCTCTTTGCAGCTAGCTGACAAGTCCATAAAGTACCCACATGATGTAGTTGAAGATGTGCTCATCAAAGTAGGCAAATCCATATTTCCGATGGATTTTCTTATACTAGATATCGAAGAATACCAGAATTTGCCTTTGATTTTAGGCCGACCATTCTTAGCAACTGGTCAAGCCTTAACTGATGTTGAAAAATGAGAGCTCATCTTGAGGGTTGAAGAAGAACAAGACACTTTCAATGTCTTCACACCCATTAAACAACCATCTAACCCGGAAAAGGTATATCGGATTGATCATATAACTAGTCAAGTGGATATTGAAGAAAAAATGCAGGAAAATCCTAGTAGGGAAATTAAGGCCAAAAGTAAGAAGAGGAAAGTCCAGGTCTGCAGGTGGAAAACAAAGGAGGCTCATCCTTCTGACAGCATACAAATCAAAGGTATTAAAGCCTCAAACAAGGCACCGTGATTGCTGACACAGTCAGGCTTGGGACTATAAACAAGTACTTGGTGGGAGGCAACCCACCTGGTAAATTTGTTCATTTTTAATGCCTTTTCTTTTATTTAATTACTTCTTTATGCACTTTAGTTTAAGTACATGTCTTAGGATTAAAATAGATTTAGATTTTATGATTAAAGTGTTTAAGTTTTTTTTTTTTTTAAGCCCCCCTCTCTGTTTTGTTTCATTATACATTGGAGATAATGTAGAGTCTTAAGTGTGGGGAGAGTTTAAGTGCATTGTTATTTTTTTATCTTGTTGGACACGAGGCGATAACTTGTTAATTGTTGAAATTGAAAAAATTGTAGAGTTAAAAGAAAAAAAAAAGAAAAAGCAAATAGTTTTGTGCTATTAGCCTAAAGAGATTCATAACATGACTGAATAAGTGATCTTGCACCTTTTGTTTACTTGCTTTGCCTGGAATTCGTTATGACTAGATTAGATTGACAAAATTAACCCAGTGAGATTTTTGAGCCCTTGGACTGTCACATTATTTTCAGTCTCATTATCTTTGTTCATGTGTGATATTCGTCCATATGTTTGTTTCTCTAAAACTTGCTTTATTTCTCTTTGAGGCTGCATTGTTTTATGCGTTACATGAATATGATTAAGGCAGTCTTTATTGATTAGCCACTTTAGCCAAAAAGCCTACATTGTCAATTAATTATCATTTCTGTAGCCCCTTTGAGCCTTATAGCCTTTTTTTTTTTCTTTACACCCCTTGATACTAGTCTTAAGCCAAAAATTATGTATATCCTTACCTAGCCAATGGACTAATGGATTGTTGATTGATTTTATTGCATGGGAATGGATAACGACGCTCTTCCGATCTTGGAGGAGAAGCAGTTGTTACTGATGAGATGATGGGTATGTATAGGCGGTTGTGGTTTGATATGAACAAAGAAAAAGAAAGAAAGAAAGAGTTGACTGAAAAAAAAAAGAGAAAGAGAAAAGGGAGTTGATGGAAAGAAGAAAAAAGGAGAATGTTTTACAGTACCAGCTATGAAAAAATGACAATGAAAATGTTAATTTTGTTAAAATCTAGGGAGAAAAAAGAGAAAATATAGAAAGTTTTGTGTGAGGAAAAAATTGAAATACATGGTTGTTACTTTTTCCTATTGAAATAAAGGCTTGAGTTTCTTTTGAAAGTTGGGATGTATTCTTAGTGTATAGGTGATGCTAGATGTTTTGAAAGAATGAAGGGAGTAGTGGTTTCACATAGGTTATGTTCTTGAATATTATAAATTTTGTGTTCCATTAGTTCCAATGGTTTATTAGCCTCACTTTACAAGTTTTTCCCATGTTAAACCTTAGCCCCATTACAACCCTTTAAAAACCTTTTGATTTGTGTGATGTATGTGGCCTGAGTGGTAGAGAATGAGAAATCTTGCAAGCCTATGGTAGAACTTCACTGCGGACAGAATCTTGAGCTTAAATACTTAACCCTTAAATACTTGAGGGAAGAGTGAATTAATCCGTGAGGGTCGGCCTATCCTTTTCCAGGTAAAAGTTGTGTTTAATGATTCTAAAGATTGCCTGAGTATCCTTATTCATGATATTTTTTGAGTTTTGAAGGGTTAATCCTTAGGTGTGAGTACAAGAAAAAAAAAAAAAAAGAGTATTCGCAAAACTCTTGCATTGCTTTTTTCTATTAGGCGACCTACCTTTATTTGCCATGAATTTAATAATGAGTTGTTTGCCTCATGTGTAACCGGGAGAGTTAAGTAGTTATGCTTGTTTTTTGTGTTTTGTGTTTTGTGTTTTGTGTTTGTGTTTTGTTTTGTTTGTTGTTCGAGCACGAACAACAGTCTAAGTGTGGGGAAAGTTGATAGATGTTTAAATATGTTATTTAATTCCTCCATATTAGTAGTTTATTATGTGTTTTTATTATATTAGAATGATTAATTATATTTGACTTATTTATTTGTTATAGGATTAAGGGAAAACTCAACAAGAACGAATTTCGGGCGTGTTTTACAAGCATTATGCAGTTTGGGGCTGAAGTAACAAGAAGTAGATTGCAGGGAGCGAAGGGAAAGGAAAAGGAAAAAAACAAGAATAAAAAAATATTACCGTGAGGCCACACAGAGGGACCATGCGGCCACATCCGGCACCAGCGGATCTTGGCAGAAGACGGCAGAATGCAGCAGAAACGTCCCATGCGCCCGCACGATAGACCTATGTGGGCGCATCGCGCTATGACGAGGCTCCTAAGTGGCCACACTGCTGCATAATCTCCTTGTGCGGTCTCATGGCCGTACATGCATAGAATTGACGTCCATTTTCCTTGTTTCTTAAGTATTCTTTTTACCATAAAACTTTTACACGATTTTTAGACTCTATAAAAGGAGGTCTAGCCTAGCATTGAGAAACCACCATACACCCCCTCCACGACGCTCTTCCGATCTCACATTAATTCATACTCAATCGCATATGCATTATTTTAGTTTCTTTGAGATTATTACTGAAGTTTAGTTCGGTTTTTGAGTTGAAGCTTTGGTTTGAAGAATATTGGTGCAATGATTCTTTATCTCTAGCTTTATTCATCAAAACGATTGATGGATTCCTGTTCTTTTGTGCTTTATTTTATTAATTCTATGAGTAGCTAAGCTTCTTTTCTTAAGACAAACGATGTAGCCCCTTTGTGAACCCTAGTTGTTTGTTTGTTGATTCAATGCCTAAAAAGTTAATTTCTAGTTAATTCTTTATCATTGTTTGTATGGCTTTCACTTATTTAGCATGCAAATTTGTGGATGTTGATTGGTTTACGTTGAACTCGAGATAGAAATGCATAAATTAGATTAGGCGATAGAAGACATTAATTTAGACATGACAAAAAGATTTACTTGTGATTAGTGCGGTCACGTAAATTAAACTTTGGGAATAATATTTGCATGAGTTTTTTGTTGTTAATGCACTTAAGAAGGTCGTTAACGTGCTCACTTAGAGATAGGTGCGGAGGCCTAATTTAGTAGGATTAGCTAGCTTTGAGATGAGTAGTTAATTAATTATGTGGTCTCGATCATTAACTAGGATTGGTTTTTATTGAATCAATGAATGGGTAGCTAGGAGAATCAATGGTGGTGAAGTTGTAACTTTCAAGTTCACATAAATCTTGAAGAAAACTTTCAAAAATAATTTGTCCTTCTTAGTTTGCTTAATTTTTATTCTTAGTTATTTATTTACTTTGACAATAAACTCAAAATTGCGATTGTTTCAACTAGAGTGTGAGTTGGGTATTCAATACTTAAATCTTTCCTCGTGCGAACGATAACCCGGACTCATTATCCATTATATTACTTGTTCAATCTGTACACGTGCGGAACACACATATATTTTGCCCCAACATTGATCTGCTACAGATTTCAACATCATTCGCACAATCGTCATTGGGAAAAAGTATCGTTAGCCACTTTTCTCCTCGGAGGCATTTTCTTGGAGCATAGACTTGGCTCTAACACCAACTAGCTTAGTGGATGCGTGAAAAAAATGAATAGTCAAAAAATTCGTTCATTCGTGATGAATACCAAATTGTAATGACATGACAAGAGGTTTGAAAGAATAAAAAATTTTTTGATTAAAGGGTAAATTTAATGAATAATCATTGAACTTTCAATGCGTAACTAGTAACTCACCAAACTTTAGCATGTAACTAATTTCTCACTAAAGTTTCACTATTGTCCACCATCCATTATCATGTTACCTGCCGTCTGCACAAAGATAACACTGTTACCTATGTGGCTAACGGCAAATGACATGGACCTATCGCAGCCCTCAGGACGCATCACCTCCATTCTACTTTCCCCACTTGCCACCTAAGAAATACCCATAATAGAAAACATGTTTTATGGCCAGCAGTTTCAACCATCACACACATCATTTTCTTGAATTTTATCATATAAAATACTCATTTTGTTTACTACTGTGTGTTATAGGCGGCCAAACTGATCACATCACACATCATTTTCTTGAATATTATGATATAAAAAAGGTCATCATTTCACACGTCATTTAATTACGTGATTTAATTAAATTTATTTCCGGTGACCTTTGTTAAAAACATTTTTTCATCAATTAAATAACAATTTCTTCATTTTTAATCACATATTATTCAAATACAATATTTTTGGCCACCGAGAAAGAAAAAAAAGAAAAAAAGGAAAAAAAAAAAAAAAAAAAAAAAACACAACTCCCATACAGATTCAAAGCCTTTGCACGGTGGATTGACTGAGAAGTCTTCAAACTACAAACATTTTGACAATAATGCCAAGGACTGCATTTGTCTATTCACTGTCGTGGAATTTTTTCCACAAGGATGAGATAACTTTCAATATATTTAGTCCAAACAGGATAACGACAAATGAGGTAACTTGCAAAAACTTGAATATCATCACTGTTGGTCACCTGTAGCCAATGAAGCTCTGTCATATGTCAACTAGTCTTAACAAGCTGACAATATGAACTTTTGCATTGCGACTCAATTATTAACAATACGAGATTATACTATAAACTAGTTTCGTTTTGATTTGTTTGTGTACATATTCTTAGTATAGTATTTTTCCCCTTCATAGTTTTTGTATATAATAATGCACATTTCAAATAATTAAAATAATAGCTATAGGTAAGTTGACGGATGACTGTCCAACTAATATATATATTATATTAAGTCGTGCAATTTTGTAGCTTTACATATATTATATTATATGATTGTCTGAAATCATATCTAATGGTTCCCTAATACATTGAATAATTTTATAAAAGATGTACTAATATGAATAAGTGACACATTTAATAAGTCACTGTAAATTATTTGTTTGATTGCAAATTTCAAGTAACAGAATTTATTTTCATATATGAAGGACTTCAGAAAAGCTAATGTAGCATACTGTATACCAAGGGCGGAGCCGGCCACTAATTCATAACATTTTTGTGTAAAATTAGGTTCACAAACCCATATTTGAAGGCGTTTTCAAAACACAATGAATTTGTAGAGCTACATAACAATGCGAGATAGACTAATCTAATCTAGAATTCCAAACATGCTTTCCATGCGCTTGTTGGAATGCCGTGTTGAAGTTTTCTTTTATAATTATTCAATTTCTAATTTAGGGTTTTGAAAAATACGTGAGACAGTATGAACATATGGGATAAATTACAATGTGGAGATTGGTTCCCTTCTCAAACAATTTTTCAAGAGTTTAGGGACTTGTGAAGTAATTATTCTGGCCTTCAATGATCAGAATCCCCTATAAATAGACCAACTTACTCTACTCCAATATGCCCTCAATCTTCATTTTTAGCAATATGGGTAGCCAAAACAATCTCGTGATGATCACAAGTGGGAACGCACAACCCATTATTGATGACTTGACCGTGGATCAAGAGATCATCAAACGCTCAGATTTTCCAGAAGAATTTATATTTGGCGGATCAACAGCAGCTTATCAGGCATGTCTTCTACTAGTTTTTATATAGTAACAATGTTGACTCGGATACAGTGCCGCATGGTTAAAAAACACAAGAAACCAATAGTAGTTTCATGAAATCATTAGTGGTTTCTTGTGTATTTTATGCTATGCGGGTTTTGTATCAGGTACCGACGTCGGTACCTTAGAATTTTCGTGTCTTACTGACCAGTTTTAAATGTCCTATATTAAACTGTCTCTAATGTGTTTAACTTGCGTAGATCGAAGGGGCATGGAACATAGGAGGCAAAGGCATGAGTAATTGGGATGCTTTCACACTGAAAACACCTGGTCTCTCTCTAGTCTTTCCTTGTTATAGAAGTAATCGTTTGTCCAAAAGGGACAAAGGTCCTAATGTGCTCATTATGGACAGATAATTCATAAACACGATTACATACGTGTAAATGTCCA